>CAKNYM010052630.1:0-48587 GCA_932195095.1 Andricus curvator | reverse complement strand
ACAGACAGACAGACAGACAGACAGACAGACAGACAGACAGACAGACCGACAGACAGACAGACAGGCAGACAGACAGACAGACCGACCGACAGACAGACACCTTCGTAAAAATCGTTTTTTCTAGCTCAGGGGGTCTCAAAACGTGGAGATTTGATGAAAACCGACTATGTCAAATTTTACATAAAACCAATACCTTCTCATTAGAATGAGAATGTAAAAAATAAGCGAAAATGAAAATTTTAAGCCAAACAACGCACGATATGAAAAAAGTCATAAAAAGAAAAACGTTGCTTCTTGAAAGCCCTAAAAGAGTATCAGAAGAACTTTTTGAATTTTCTTGCAAAATCGAAAATTCAAATTTTGATCGCACAAAAATTATTGAAAATAACAAAATTTAATTTTTGGACATACGACCTAAGGTACGAAAAAAAATTAATAGACAAAAGTTTGCCACCTAAAGAGGATGTACACATTTGTTATTAGTAATTTTTAGATAGGACAAGTAGATTTTCTTTTCACCGTAAAAAATAAGATTAAAAATAAAAAATTTAACTTTTGGAAAAACGACACAAAAGACGAAAAAAATGAAAAGACACAAGTTGTTCAACCAAAAATATCTACAAATTTGTTCTTAACTTTTGTTATAAAAATATATTAAAAATGAAAAAATAACTATTCGGAAAAAGGACACAAGCTACAATAACATTTTATTTAACACATTCTTCGCCTAAATTATATGTACATATTTCCTTAGAACCACCTTAAACTGTGATGCGTAATTTTAGTTTAAATCGTAAAAAATAACATTGAAAATAAATTAAACTTATGGAAAAACGACATAAGTTGCAATGAAATGTATACCTAAAAAAAATTTTAATAGGATGCGCACTTTTTTTTAATTATAAAAAAAGGACAATGGAAATACTTTTGTTTCAATACCAATGCATATTATGAATTGTAATTATATACATTTATTGAAATGATACATTTTTTTCTTCCGGACGTTTGTCAGAAATAGATTTTCTTAATTTTTATTTGTCTTATTCTGCGTGAAAAGAACACGAAAATAGTGTTTTAAAAAAATCAGTTTCGAATTTTACAACTGTATAAACAATCTTTCAAAAGATTGGCATGGAAACAACTTATTCCAATGTTTGAAACCTTGTCAATTAAAAAAAATTAATTAATTTAAGATTTTCAGCTTTATAAGAAAAGTAACAGTGATAATGTTGCTTGAAAACAACATAGTTTAACCAGCTGAATATTGAATTTCATTATAAAGTACCTAAAAAAATGTTAGAGGCATCAATGTATCTCTAAAAAGGTTTTCCGATAAGAAATGCATAATAGGGTGGGTCGGAAATAACAAATTCTGAGATTCGACATCGCCACAACGCGAAAAATTAGCATACTGGGATCCTAAAAAAGTAAACGATTAATTTGGAATCGATAGCCATGCAGCTTGGTTACCCGTGCTGAAAAAAATGTTAAAAAATTTCTGTTTTGCTGAGTTTTCAAATTTTCTGACGTTTTAATTTTTTTTACACACCTGAAGGTCCAAAAAGTCTTACTAATTTTTCGCGGATTTCAATAAATTATTTTATAAGAGATAATTTCTATTTATTTCACCCCTTTATTTCGGAAAAAAAATTCTTAACGCCTTTGTAAATTTGTGAAGAATTTTAAAAATTTTGAATCTGGTATTTAATGAAAATATCTTTGTAACTTACGGTACAAAATACTTCTAAGCATATGTAGGTTTTTTCAGCATATAAATACACACTAGAAAAAAAAATCGACAAGATCCAGGAATCGAAAGTAAAAATACAGCGAAAATTTTAAATTCTGATTTTGTTATTAATTGAAATTATCTTTATAAATTGTTGTTTATAATTTTTTCTGCGCATGTGACAGCTTTTTCAGTATAGAAATACAGAAGAAAAAGTCTAAGAATTGCCATATTCCAAATTTTGAAAATTTACTGTAATTTCATTTCCGATACCTCAGTCTTGCCGATTTTTTAGTGTATGTTTGTGGTAAAAATCCCACATATGCGCATACACAATTGTAACTCACAAATTATAAAGACAATTTTATTAAATATCAAACTGAAAGTCACTGGAAGGTTTTCAAGTACTCGTAAAAACTTTGGTCCTATTTTCACAGGTGTTAAGAATTTTTCCGAAAACTAGGGTAAATTAAATAGGAATAATAATGGGAATGATTAAATTGTTAAATAGTTATATAAATAATATATAAATTGATGAAATATAATAAATCAAACAATTCAATAGAAATAAAAGGAGCCCCGGAGTAAGCCGTTCCCATAGAATTTCGCTTGGCTCAATTCGTTGATAACGGGGTCCAAGGGGCCGAGAGAGAGGCCAATAATACGAGTATATATACTTTCATACAATATGTCCACGTGGACAGAGTAAGGGGGCGGGGTCGTCAAAATTCCACGGCTGTCCACGAAGGGGGAGGGATTTATAATTAATAAATTATAAATGTTTGTGAACATTTTTTCAAATTTAAAATTGTAAGTTTTTGGGCTAGAAAAGGGAAGAGGAAGTTCTGTTAAACCCTACCCCTTTTCCGGATCAAAAATGACTAATAATTGCTATGTTTGGTAATTTGCTAACAAATTTTTCGAATTTACTTTGAAAATATCCTTTGCGAATATTTTTGAGGTAATATTCGTAATCAATACATCAAAATACTTTATTACACGTGGTTTTAGCACAACGAGAATAGAACTAGTTATAAACGTGATTTTAGAGATTTTTACTTTTTTGGGGGATTTTTCGCAGGAAAATATGAAATTTTTTGGGTCTCTCGCGAATGAAATTTTATTTTTGGACTAGAAAAAATATGTTCCAAAAGGTTTCAAACAATTTATTCAAAAATTCGAAAAATTCGTCACAGTAAACAATGACCAAGGCTTTCTTATAAGTGAAAATTTGCAAGCAATTCTTGTAAAAAGTGGAAGAAGCTCTCTTGTGAAATAAAAATGGACTTCACAAATAGAGTTGTCCTACAAAAGTTTTCACGTAATAATTTTCCAACTTTTCCAATTCGAATTTAATATTGATTGAAGCAGTACAATGGCAAGAAAATGTGAAATAAAAATTTCCTACATACAATAAATTCCGAAGCTTCCCAGTTTTATTATTTACTAAAAATTCTTTCATGAGAAACAAAGAAATAAAAAATATTCGAATTTTAACAATAAGCGTCATAAAATTTCCGCGTCATAAAATTTCCTTTATTTCAGAAACAAGCTATTGCAAGTTATAACTTTTCAACTCATATAAATCTGCACAATAGCTATACATTTTAATATTTTCAATTCTTAATTTTTTAGATTCATAATAGTTTTATTTGATGTGGTTAACGGTATGAGATTGTTTATTTTGACGTGCTACAATCTAAATAGTTTTTATGATAATATAAACTGTTTAGTTTTTCAATTTTGGAACTTAAATTGTATAATATAAAATTGGACAATTTAATAAACAAATAAAAATAAATAAATGGTTCAATTTCAATTTCAAAAATTAAAATCGATTATTTTTTCTGTAGTTTTGTAAATTTATGTAATATAAGCTTATTTTTTTGAAATTACCGAGTAGAATTTTATTTGGTAATTGTCTACTCTGATGAATTTGCCTAATTGTGTAGATAATGGTTCAAAAACCTTGTTGAAAAACTTTTTTCCAGTCCAAACGTAAAGCACCAGTCAGGGCAAATGAAAAATTTGCATTTTGCCCAAACATAGAAGAAAATCAGAAAAATTAAAAATCTGGGAAAATCACGGTCATAACTTATTCTATTCACGTTCTGTTATAACCACTTGTACTAATATATTTTGAAGTGCTGATTACAAATATGACAATGTTAATTTTTTCATGTGGGAAGAAGGTGGCTGAACTTATCCTTCTTTTTTTGCAGCTCTCCTTTTCTAATAAAAATAAAAATAGTTTTTATATAGTATTTATTTATATATGTATTCATATAGTATTTATATTATTTTAATATTAATTATGATATTTTTTCTTCTGAGGTATTATAACATTTCCAAGTCATCACATATTAAATATTAAAATGACTAAACAGATATTTATATTCATTAAAAAAATTTAAATCTGTTAACATATAACATTAAAAAAGTCTCTAATCTATTCATATTTCTTTCCACATAATATATTCCTTCTTAGTTTTCCAGACTTTTTTATCTCAATCCACTTCTTTAAATATAAATTTCTTTTTGATGTGTTAATAACAGCTTAATAATAATACTTACAAACCTAATATGGAGATATATGGTCATTAACTACAAATATTTTGTGAATTCTCTCATTGATGTTATTACTGAATTTAGTTTTGAAAAAAAAACCGAATAGAGATCAAATCAAGAATTAATTGAGAACTAAATTAACGAGAAACTTCATTCTTGAAAATCAATACTGAATCTACATTTGTTAGGTAATTTAATTCGTACATAACATTGACATTCTTAACACGATTTTGTTAGGAAGAAGAAAAGACCCGTGTAGAAATTGCCCAATTTGATCCTGATTCCCGACGTGGCCCTGATCATGGCTACTGTTGTGGTCCTGGTCGGGGCCACATCGGGCTACCCTCTGTAAATCAGAGTTAGTTTAAAATTTAGAATTAATTAAATTTAAAATTACTCCCTGTCTTAATTAGTGAATATTCAACTAATTTTCAGTTCAGTGAGTAAACTAAAGTTAATTAGTTAAATTTAACTTCTCATATGCAAAGAATATAAGAAAAGAGAAGAAACTAGAAGAAGCTTAAATTCATTTGAACAAAATGTCTAAAAATGTATTTTTACGGACGCATTATATTAGTTAATAAATATAAAATAATTATCAAGTTAGTTATAATTATTGTAGGTATTTTTTTATTCTGTTCAGAGTTTATACTTATTTAAATTTGAATTTGCCCCGCTAATCTCGAATGTATTCGATCAGTCTTCCGTTCGATTATTTGGCAACGAATGGACGAAAGGAAGACAACTTTGTAAAAGTGACCAACAGTAAACAGATAAACCAGTAAAGTCATGTGCATACATCGCTTTATATAATTCTCAGTTCACCTCGTTAATCATTTACGCAAAGTTTTTAGACCGGGGCGAGGTGCTCATATAAAACTAGAATTATTCTCTGTAGCTCTCTAAGATTTCCGACAGTGAACTTCGAGAAAGTGTCGATATTTTGAAGATCATTTATTGTTCGTCTTTGCGTGAAAATGTTAAATAGATTGAGAACTGGGATCCAGAATCGGGAGCAATTTTGAAAAAAGATCCCAATCTTCTTTTTAGTATGCTCTAAAGGACGTATAGACTTAATGCTGTAACTTTTTGGCATTATAACCTCACTTTTTTATTCTTTGCTCCACGTGCCAAAAAACTTTTCAATCAAATGGTCGAATTTTCAAACAAAAAAGATTAAAGTTCAATCAAATATTAGAATTTTCAAGAAAAAAAAAACAAATTTTATAGAAAGCAGTTGATTTTTGATCAAAAAAGTTCATTCACAACCAAAAAAGCCAACTTTTCTATCATGAAAGCTGAATTTTCAACATAAGAGTAAAGTTTTTAAGCTGCAAAGTCTAATATTTTAGAAAACAGTGACCATTTACTTGGAAATTCACCAAAGTCAACTTAGCCAACAATTAAACCAAGTTTCATGCTTTGAATATCTTTTAAGTTGATTACAATTATATGATAAAGTTAGATTTTTATTATTAGTGGAGTTATTTTCGAACTGAAATGCTTCCATTAAAATTCAATTACAAATGTTCAGTGTACCTTTTGTGCTTATGAAGTTCATTTAGTTTTCATTTAGTGAATAAAGGAATCTGCAAGTTGAATAGCAACTAAAAGCACAGTCAAGAGCTTTCAACTTAGAAGAGCTTTAATTCTTGCGAGCTTAGTTCTTCAGAGTACAGCTTCTACTAATAGTAGGTCTTACATATTTTATTATTATTACAAACAGAATTTTTGCTCTGATTTAAAAACCTGAATAAAATATCAAAGCAAGCACGACCAACACAACATATATATAATTATTTTGAAACCTAGAACTTAATATTCAATTATGAATTATTACAACAGTGAAAAATAAAGACTAATTCAGAGGACAAAAATTTTCTTCCGAACGAAAATTTGAATTAACTTCGAAATTAACATCTCCAATCAGTGGAGAAAAGAAATGAATGATTTGAAAATTTGAAAATGTATTTTTCATGAACGAATATAGGGAAATTAAAGAATATTCGCTAATGAAGGGGATAGATTTAACTTTAGCTATAAAGCTCTTAATTTTACTCATTAATCCCGGAAACGTGCAAATTTTTCTTAACCTTTGAGGCGCCAGTGATTAAAAGCTTTTCTGCTTGAGCTGGAGGTTATTTCCAAGCCTGGATTCTCGAAGCACATCATTGTTCGCGTATTAAATTTGCAGCTCCTCAGTACTCAGTTTAAAATGCTTTTTAAAAAAATTTAGCGTAGCTTAATCCTTCTTCGTTATGCACACTACGAAGAATGAGTGCCTCGAAAAGTCCGCCGTAGTTTATCATTTCTGCCCTGCATTTTGCGGAAGGAACTAGGGTAGTAGGAGGCATATATCCTGGAGTAAAAACGCATTAATATTAATAGTAAATGTGATCATCATAAATTCACGACGTAATAATACATGAATGAATAAAAAAGGGGTCATCCACAAATTAGGTAAGGGGTTTTTCTGAGGTTTTCAACCCTCCTTTCCCTTTTAGGATACCGTGAGACTTCCCCACGCCCCACTAAAAAATTTAAGTGAGATTCTATAATCTTGGGAAATGTACATAAATATAAAATATAAACTCTGTAATTTAAATGAACGTGGAACATTAATGCAATTCGTTTTAAGGAAATAAAGTCCGAAATAAAAAATGTGGAATGGCGCATAAACCTTATTTCTAACAAAAATTTACAGTTTTCTAACCTCATATTTTAAAAGTAATGAAAATTAACTTTAGTATTTGTTTTCATTATTATTCTTTAACCTATATGTTACACTGGTATACAAGGGTTGTGCTAATGGAAAGGCGTTTTTGGCAATTTTTGGATAACCTTGGGCGCTAAGCCCGGAGACCTAGAACCTTCCAACATGTCTCAAATTGAGGCTTGTCATTTTCTCTTTCGACGCCAATAAGCCAAAATGTAATTTTGCATCGGGCCTTAAAGTCCTGTGCGCCTTTGAGCATATTCATCACATTGATGAACCTAAGGGTTGATTCCAAAGGGTGCAATGTTAGTTTATTCATCCATGGGTCATTCTGCGTTGTCCTAACAATAAGCTTTGATCCAAATTTCCAACGAGAACATTTTTAAAAATTTTATCTCGTCCCAAACTGAAATCGGTTGAATCAATTGACTTGAGGGTTGTTTTGAAGGAGTGCTTTGTGGATCATCCCATTCAAGGGGAGGTAAACGCATTTACTATTGTTGACCCGTATATAAAATGTGAGCTGATATCATTTGTTTCACTTTTAGACTTCAGAAACTGAGGTGAGGTTAACTATTCAACTTAAGGGTTGTTTTTATAGGGTGCCAAAAACGCCTTTTTGGGGGGTTTCAACCCCCATTTTTTCAAAAACTATACGTGATGGACAACTTTTGAGCCAAAAGTCGTGTTCAGCGTGCGAAAATCTATCGGAAACACCTAGCTATTTCCCATTAGCAGACCGAAAGTTGAAATATGTAGAACAGTGTTATCAAAAATCCTATTTACTTGGGGCAGGCTTCACAGTCTTTCCCCTTTTACCCGTTTATCCAATTAAATGCGAAAAGGATTAATAAAGTCAACTTTTTTGTTGAAAATTTGTCTTTTTGACTTAAAAATTCAACAATTTAATTACAATCTTTTTATTTATTGACTAAAATTTTGTTTGGTTAAAAATTCAACTATTTTGTTGAACATTTGTCCTTTTGGCTTAGAAATCTATCTCTTTCTGCAAAAATTCCATCTTTTTTGGTCAAAAATGCAATTCTCCGGTTGAAAATTTGTTGTTGAAAATTCATCCTTTTAGGTTGAAAATTCAACTCTTTGGCTGACAGTTGAACTACTTTATTAATAATTTTTTTTTTTTGAAATTTTTTTTGCTAAGAATTAATTTTCTGAATTGAAAATTAAATTATTCAGTCAGAAATAAACGTTTTTGTAGAAAATTCATATTTTCGGTTTGAAAACGATTATACATATAAACTATTTGTCGCCACACTTTTATGTCCGGGCATACCTCTTTAGCTTCCTTTACGTTCATACATTTCCTCATGCAAGCTCTTGTGTTTTTATGGCTTTTTACATTTTTTCGAAATAGGGTCTTATTCTCACATTCCAACCATTCTTCCCTCGGTCAGCCTCTGGGTACGCTACTACTTATTTTACCTCGATATACTACCTCCCTGAATTTAGCTATACATATAGATTTGAAAATTGGGGAATTTATTTAAACAAAACTAATTGTCCTATTGAAAAAACAAAAACATATCTGGATTCGTCTCAGCCATATCTCTAGGAGATTTTCGAATCAGGCAAAAAATGATTTTTAAACAATTTAATTGTTATAAACAACTCGGAACTCAATATAAACAAATGTATCAGACCGAAAATAGGTTCAAGCATATTAGTAGATACTTCAATCAAATACTCCCAGGAGATTTTTTATTCACCGCGAAAAAATAATTATTCAAGCAAATAATATGTTTATAACCATTTTTTACGTTTTTGGTCGTTTAATTTATAATGATGTAAACTAACACTAAATAAACACAAACTAAATAAAGATAATACTATTGTCAACTGTAACGAACCAATAATAGTAACCAATTAATCAATTGAACATTGTTTATTTCCCCTCCACTGTCACTGAATACCAAAAAAACCTTTGAATATGGATTTCCATATTCGGACATATAGCTAGAACCAACTGGTAGTCCCAGAAAAAATCTAAAGGTATTGTCAGATACGTCTCGGCCATATCTCTAGGAGATTTTTGAATCAAGAAAAAAAATGTATTATTCAAACAATTATATTGTTCATAATGTTCATAATTTTTTTAAACAATAAGTGAACAAACATTTGTCACAAATGACAACCAGATATCGTTCCTCGAATATTACATAAAGCAGATAAATTTTGAAAAATTTGAAAACTTAAATTTAAACATTATTTTTATCCCCTCCATTCTCAGTCGAAAAATCCTTTAAATATGGATTTCCATATTCATTATTAACATTATCATTATGAACAATATAATTGTTTAAATAATTTTTTTTTTCATGATTCAAAAATCTCCTAGAGATATGGCCGAGAAGCATCCGGCGATACCTTTAGATTTTTTCTGGGACTATTAGTTCGTTCGAGCTATAAGTCCGAATATGGAAATCCATATTTAAAGGATTTTTCGACTGAGAGTGGAGGTTGTAAAAATAATGTTTAAATTGAAGTTTTCAAAATCAACAAAATTTATCTGCTTTATGTAATATTCGAGGAACGATATCTGGTTGTCATTTGTGACAAGTTATTGTTTACTTATTGCTTAAACAAAATATAAACATTATAAACAATATAATTGTTTAAATAATAATTTTTTTTCATGATTCAAAAATCTTCTAGAGACATGGACGAGACGCATCCGACAATACCTTTAGATTTTTTCTGGGATTATTAGTTCATTCTAGCTATATGTCCGAATATGGAAATCCATATTCAAAGGGTTTTTTGGTATTCAGTGACAGTAGAGGGGATATAAACAATGTTCAATTGATTAATTGGTTACTATTATTGGTTCGTTACAGTTGACAATAGTATTATCTTCATTTAGTTTGTGTGTATTTAGTGTTGGTTTACATCATTGTAAATTAAACGACCAAAAACGTTAAAAATTCTTATAAACATTTTATTTGCAAAATAATTATTTTTTCGCGGCGAATAAAAACTCTCTCAGGGGTATTTGATTGGAGTATCTACTAATATGCTTGAAACAATAATACAACATAACATAACATAACATATAACACAACATAATTGTTTGAAAATCTTTTTTTGCCTAATTCGAAAATCTCCTAGAGATATGGCTGAGACGAATCCAGATATGTTTTTGGTTTTTCAATAGGACAATTAGTTTTGTTTAAATACATTCCCCAATTTTCAAATCTATATGTATAGTTAAATTCAGGGCCGTGATATACATTATACTTGTTTCGTCAGTCGTTCATCTTTCATTCTCTCAGCATGCCTCAACCATCACAACGAATTTCTTTTACACCTGTTAAACATTGTCTTCACTACACCACATTCTTTGATGATTCTCTTGTTACTGACATTGTCCATTCGCATTTTACCGCACGGAAGAGCAGGTATTGCATGCCAATCGCGTTAATTTTACTCTTATCCTTTTCTTTGTAGGTCCAGTTCTCGTTACCGCACAGCACAGTGGATGTTAAAATATATCTATATATCGCAATTTTAGCTTTATTTGTTTGTTTTTCTACTTCTGGAATAACTCATACCCTACCGATAACCTTCCTACCCTCCTTTATACGCTTGTCTAAGTGTTCATTAATCTTTCCGACATTAGTAAATAAACTACCAAGATACATGTACTTATCAACTTGTTTTACCTTTTTATCGTTTAGAGCAATGTTGCTTACTGTTTTCTCACCCTTTTCTTCAAATACCATAATTTTTGTTTTATTCGCAATAATTTTAATACCTATGTCCTTCATGCTATCATTCAGTCTGGTCAATATACTTCGCAAGTCTTCGATTGACTTTGCCATAACAACCTTATCATTTAAAACCTCTAGCCCACGCACCTTCATGGCCCCGAGATCCACATCTTTGTCGAGGAGAGCCATTCTTAGACACTTATCCATGAATATAATAAACAGCCGGAAGGACATAACGCATCCTTGTCTAACACCTTGTCTAATTTTTAACCAATCACTTGGTTGCCCATTTATTCTCAGTCTCGCTTTGCTACCAACATATACATATTGTTTTTATTGCTTTTAGGAATCATCCATTAACTCCGTATACTCTTTCGAGCCTTCCCAAAGCTTACTTTGATCAGCCTTATCAAATGCTTTTTCCAGATCAACAAATACGGAGAAGCCTTTTTTGTTTTCTCTCTATTTTAAGAAATGTTTACAATCTTAAATAAAAATGCTTGCTTTTTAGATTTTAACTTGAAGTGATTTAACGGCTTTTATCAAGATGAAGGGAGTCATTTGCAAACTTTGCTTTTAAAGTAGAAGGTGTGGTTGTCCTGATGATGAGTGTCTGAAAACTTTGCTCACATTTTAGAAATTATGAAGCAGGAGGGCAAAGCAGAAAAATATACTTGGGATCGGGACGTTAAATTCTTGATGATCTACTTTAGAGAAAAAAGTAAAGCTTTGTATATCTTCATTATTGATTTAGTTGAAAAAATGTTATTAGATTTATCGGCAAGTGTAATATGTAATGTTTTAAATCGAAAGTGCAGGTAATGCAATTTTCGTTGTTCATTAGTGTAAAATGCAATTAAATTGTCGTTTGGAGTCTTAGAAGAAAAGCAAGTTGTCAATGTCTTGTTGAATGATCCTCAGGGCAGCTGGGAGTATTAAGAGTTAGTAGTCGGTAACAGAGAACTTTTCTTGCTTGAGCAAAAACCAATAGAGATCAATCAAGATCGGTTGATTAGTCGATCAGTTGAATAATTAAAATTTTCAATAATAAGATTATGAAATAATTGTAGGTTCATTGAAAGTGGACAACGAATACATTTTTCAGCTTGTTTTTGAGTCCAGTACAAATAAATAAAAATAAAAATAACAACAAAAAAAAAAAAATAATAATAAATAATAAACCCCTCTATTAGGGTATGCATCTTTTGAATTTCCAACCAAAAAAGACGAATTATCAACAAAAATTGTAATAGTAGATATTTTAACCGAGAAAAAAAATCATTTTGAATAAAAAACAGTTGAATTGGACCAACAAACGCGAATTTCCAAAAATTAATTGAATCTTTGAATAAAACAGATTGATTTTCAACAAAGCAGTTGCCTTTCTAACAAAAAAATTGATTGTTTTAAAAAAAGACGAATTTTAAACCAAGAGGATTAATTATTTGCAAAAAAAAGTACGAAATTTCAACAAAATACATGAATTTTCAACCAAACATTTGCATTTTCAGGTAAAAAGGGAAAATTCACAATAAAAAAATGAAGGAGTCAAATTTTCAGTTAAAAAAATTTATTTTCAACAAAAGAAATAAATGTTTAACTACATTTTTCCGTCTTCAACTAAAAAAAAAATTTTCACTTTAGACAAAATAGTTGAATTTCGTACCAAATTTAACCAAAAAGCATGCATTTTCTACAAAAAGAGATGAATTTTCAAACGAAAAAGATGAAAATTCAACAAAAAAAAATGTTTATCAAGAAAAAAAAAATCTAAATCAAATTGTTAAATTTTGGAGCCAAAAGGACGAATTTCAAAAAAATGAGTTTTCAAATGAAAAGGATGTCTTTATAATAAAATTGTTGAATTTTTAACAAAAGAATTAAATTTTGTACCTAATAATAATATTTTTAATTAGAAAAGATGAACTTCTAACAAAACTTGTAATAATTGAGATGCTAACGCAAAACAAATTTTATTTTAAATAAAAAACAGTGGAATTTGACCAAAAAACACGAATTTTCAGCAAAATAATTGAGTCCTCAACCAATACGGATTCACGTTTAACCAAACAGTCGCATTTTTAACCAAGAGAGATAAAATTTCTGACAAAAAAGATGAATTTTCAACCAAGAAGGAATTTTTGAATCAATAATTTAAAAAAATGTCATCCAAACTGAGCTTTCTACAAAACTGTGCATTATTAACTAATTTTCTACTAAGAAATGAAAAAAAATTACATCGAAGAAAATTAATTAAAAAAAAATTAATTTTCTTGAATTTTCAACCAAGGAGATGAATTTTGACTATGATAATGAATCTGCATCTAAAAAAATTATATTTAAGAAAGTTGTTTAAGTTTCAACCAGGAAGTTGAATTTTCTACCTGCCAGGCTGAATTTTCAACGTATAATATTCTAATTTTAAATAAAAAACAGTTGAATTCAACAAAAAAAAAGACTTATTTTCATCAAAATACTTGAACTATTAACTTCAGCAGATTAACCACGCAGTTTCGTTTTCATCTGAAAGGACGAATTTTCCGTCAAGATGATTAATTTCATACCGAAAAATACAAATTTTTGACAAAATACATAAATTTTCAGCCAAATAGTTGCATTTTCAACTAAAAAAGGTAACTTTTAAATTGAAAATGATATAGTTACATTTCAGCTGAAAAAGTTAATTTCCAACCAAAAGAATGAATGGTTCACTAATTTTTTTTTCTCTCACTAAATGAAAAATTTATCTTTCGATCTAATAGTTAAATTTTCTAGCAAGTAGAGGATCCAGTACTTTTTTCGCGAAGAAGTATTAGATTTCCAATGCTTATTCGCGAAAAAAGTATTAGATCCAATACTTACCAATACTTCTTTTTCAGAAGGGAAAAAGCTGCATTTTTAACCAAAAAAGATGCAATTTCTACAATAAAAGATAAATTTTTAAACGAAAGAGAGAAATATTCATCCAAATAGTTGAATTTTCAACAACAAAAAAGTTTAGTTAAGAAATAAAAAAAATCTTAATCAAATTGTAATCCTCAACCAAAACAGATTAATATTTAACCAAGTAGTTGCATATTTACCCAAAAGAAATAACATTTCTACCAAAAAAGATTAGTTTAAAATTTTTAAATCGAAAAGAGAAATTTTCAACACAAGTAGAATTTTCAACTATCAAATATTTTCCAGTCAATTATCAACCCAAGCACACTTTTCGTTTTCAGCCTACACACTGTTTAATTTGGACAACACAAAGTGCGCTGTACTATGCAACACCTTCGGCCCTAAAGAAATGATAAAATTGTACGTTTGTTTATTTATTCACTTATTATTTTGTGAATTTATTATTATTAAATTTAATATCAATACTAATATTGCTGGGTGCTGCTAATATTATTAGGCAAAATACAAATAATACTGTTACAACTATCCATAAAGTAACTTGATTGCGCTGATAAATAGCTGTTTACAATAAAATCTGTTTAACTTTTGTATGCATGAATAAATGGTTATCTACCCCCCCCCCATTCGCAAAAGAAGACTATGTATGAAGGTGAAACAAAAGTTGAAAACCCTTCAAACTCTTATCATTTTTAAAATAAGAAGATTTTTATGTGGTATTACAATAATAAGTAAGCTATCATATTAGCTTTCAACTTAACATTCTTCAACAAAGGCATGTCATCCACAGAAGCAATGTTCTGAAAATTGAAGGGTTAATGCGTTAACCTAGTTGTGAGGTCATGCAAATTCAATATCCAGTGAATATTAATCCTCTGTCAATAATTTGTCGACGAACCTCTCAGTTTTCGTACCTCTGCCGTCTCCTAAAATAATTGATATTGTCGATTATGTCGTACTAGCAGTAAATTAATAGCTAGATGAAAAGATAAATATATTAATAAATTGCAGTATTTCCTAACAATAATATTATTAATAATAATAATAATAAATGAATACTAATTAATAAATTTATAAAGTCAAATACTAAATTAATACTAATAATATATATAAAATATATTTCCTAAAAATCAAAAAATCCGTTATTGAACAAATTTCAATTATTTCTAACTAAAAGCGTTTAAAATTTGATAATATAGAATTAGAAGTGTTAGAAATTGGAAAAAATTTTAAAACAGAAGTTCTCAAAATTGAGAAATTTTAGACTAAAATTAAAAAAATTATTCGACTATTTGATTGGAAAGAAGTTGAAATTGTATCATTTCTAATTCAAAGCGTTCAGAATTAAACAATTTAATTTAGGATTAAAGGATCTTGAAATTAATTGATTTTAAATTCAAATTTTGAAAATCAAAGAATTTCAAAACGTTAAAAATTAAATAATTTCAAATTCGAATTTTTGAAGTAGGATTATTGAAAATTCCAAGGAATTTAAATAGTATTATTTCTAGTTGAAAGCGCTCAAAATTGCATAATTTATAAATAAAAACTTTTAAATTTAAATCGTTTTTGATTTGATAAATTAGTCTAAATCCAAAAACACAATTTTTAACTTTTCAATTTGAAATAGTTCAATGTTAAACAATCAAGTATTTCAAATTTTAAATTATTTTGTTTTAAATCTTCAACCAAACATCGAAAGATTTTAAAATATTATATTATAAATTAAAAATTAAAAAAGATAATACAGAACAATTGTTTGCAATTGCACAGTTTCAAGTTTTTTAATTCGAACTTTTTCTGTCAAGTTGAGTTTGAAATTTTCAATATTTTGGAACATTTTAAAATAAAAAATAATTTAATTTCCAATGCCTGTTTCTGAAATCTTATTTTTAAGGCTTGAATTTGAGAAATTATTATTTTAATTTTTCATTGTTTCGTATTAATTCTGAAGGCATTTAATTTAAAAATATTCAATTAAAAATTCTTCAATCTGAAAATTGTGCTACTATAAAGTCTTTAAATTTCATATTCTATAATTTTGAAGAATTTAAAAAACCAAGAAAATTTTGCCCGTTTGAAATTGATTGATTGCTAAAATTGACTTCTTATATGAAATTCAATTTCTTTAACGATTTAATAGTGGAATAATCCTGACATTTGTAATATTTGAATATGAAATTACAACATTGTGAAATTTGAAATTGAAAACCTTAAAAAATTAAGAAAATTCAAACCCCATATTTTCATATGGGTTTTCAATCAATAAAAAAATAAACTGTGTCCAGATTGCGCATTGAAAACTATGATTTTAAATTAAAGTTATAGAAATTTCAAAGATGATGAATATATTATTACTAAGTATCAAATCGTGTAGTATTATGTGACATTCAGAGTGATTGGATACATTTTCTTCCTAATAAAAATTAAGACAATTCTAACCAAATATTTTCAAGTTTGAGCATTTCAAACAAAAAAACTTTACTTTTAAAGCATATAAAATTAAATTGTTTTAGAATCGCGTATTCAAAATTATAATTTGAAATTAAAATTAAAGAAATTTTGAATATGATAAATATATTATTAATAAGTATCAAATCATGTAGTATGAAGTGTCATTAAAAGTGATTGGATAGATTTTGTTACTAACAAATGTTATTTTTGTCAGATAAATCCCTGGCATTTCTACCATTAAAAATTCAAAAACTTTTAATATTGTGATGATTTGAAGTTTACTTATTTGTCGCCCAAAGACAATAAATGTATATTATTTTCTTCGTCTTAATGTAATAACTCACCTAGAAAAGTAGAATATTATTAAGATTACATTTTCCTATGAATGTTATCAGTAAATAAGTACAACCTAGTGGAACCGCTCTACGTACCACCGCGTAAAGTGCCGTCTTACTAAAGCCAGACGCTACCACTGGCGAACGGTGGATGGAGCACTCGGATGTCCTTGAAGTTAGCACACCAACAATTAAATATCCAAATTTTATTTAATGGAATCGTTTGGATGTCGTTAGAATGCGTTTGGAAGCCATTTTTTTTCGCTTGGACTACAAAACTCAAAAAGATATTGAGTTTTAAAAATTGGAGTGCCAACTTCACGCTGCGGAACAAATTTGCATTTTTTTCAAAAAATTTTTTACCAATCGTTTGGATGTCGTTAGGATGCGTTTGGAAGCTCACTTTGGACGTTTGGACGATGAAATTGTGTGGGTTATCGAATAAAAAAGTCATTAGCACCATACTCGCGAGCGGCGCCTTCTCAACTGGTAGTGACCTTCTTTGGTCAGCCGTGTCCTTAAATATAATATGATGCGTCACCGCGAAAACTGTGGTACCGAAATTTTCCCAAAATGTTTAAAATTTTTGGATTATCTAAATAACCGTATATTTTCGAAATTTTCAAAATTTCTAAGATGTTCAAAATTTGCAAAATTTTCTAAAATTTGTAAAATATTCAAATTTTGTAAAATTTTTAAACTTATGAAAATTACTGGATTTTTTGAAATGTTACAAATTTCTAAAATCATTAAAATTTCTTAAATTAATGTTCAAAATTTTTTAATTTCTAACGTTATTTAAATTTCTAAAATTATCAAAATTTCTAAAATGTTCCAAATTAACAATATTGTCAACAGTTCTAAAAGTATAGAATCGTCTCAAATTTTCTAAATTTTGATAATGTCTAAAATATCTAAAATTTTCGAAAATTATTAAAATTGGTAAAATTATCAAAATTTCGAAACTGTTGAAAATTTCTAAAATTGTAAAAACTTCTCAAATTTTCAAAATTGATAAAATTACCAAAATTTCTAAAAGGGCATAGCAGGATAAGCATGTATGTGCTGCCCCCGCTCGGATCTGGTTGAGATTTTTACAGTAAGTTGGAACTGATGTAAGACTAAATTTCCCAAACGATTATATTTAAGGAATAATTTTTATTGGAGTTTTTGGGGGAGTTTTTATTACAAATTTCATATTATAATTATGTTATGCAGTATCTATGTGAAGAAGCAAATATAAAAGCGATTGTGAGTGAATATATTAAATAAAAAATGAAATTGAATAAATTAATTCGAAATAATCACAAAACTCATTTCGACTGCGTGTCCTGGCCCAATTTTATGTAGTATTTTTGGAAATTCATTTCTTGTAACACAGGCATGATTTCTTCTTATATAAAGGAATTTCAGAATCGTTATTACTATTTCTGTATGAATTTAGGAAATTTGGGAAAGTTCTAAAATTGGTGAAATATGGGTAAATATAAATAATAAAATTTTTTGAAAACATGAGAACTTTTAAAAATTAGAGGGTTTTATAGAAATTTGAAAAATTATGAAAATGTTAGAATTTAAAAAAAATTAGAAACTTTGAAAATTAAAAAAAAATTTAAACCATTAGAAAAATTAATTTTTTTTTAGAAATTTTGGTAATTTTATAAATTTTTGAAAATTTGAGAAGTTTTTATAATTTTAGAAATTTTCAACAGTTTTAAAATTGTAGTCAGTTCTTTGTAGGGATGGGTTTCAATTCACAAACTTG
Source organism: Andricus curvator (assembly GCA_932195095.1). NCBI lineage: Eukaryota > Metazoa > Arthropoda > Insecta > Hymenoptera > Cynipidae > Andricus > Andricus curvator. Next base: position 30,391 of record CAKNYM010052630.1, on the reverse strand, counting down.
GGGTTTATGGTTAAGAATGTTGACCACAATTATTGGTTGCAGGCGGTGGGATGCTGCGGGTATGTTGGTGGAAGGGTTGAAGGGTTCAGTTTAATGCATGTTTTGATCAAACGGAATATCATTCCTTCGTTGTGATTTTTGTGATGGCCCTGAAAAGGGCCGATCGCTTGAGGGTCCTTAAAAGGACCGGTGGGTTGATTTAGTCTAGAGGGGAACGCCTCCAAGCATGGGGGTCCCTTCCTCTGTCTGCTGCTCTTCTCTTGCTGGACCGCCTAGCGGGATCTGCGTGGGTTCTGGTGAGGAGGTCGGCTCACTACTGACTGGATCCGAGGACGTGCCGATGGCTGGTATTCGGGTGAGGGAGGCACCGCACGATGCTGACTACGGGGAGCCTGGAGTGGGGCCCCTTGGTCTTCCCGCACTACCCTTATCCTGGGGTATTGTGAAACGTTCCTCAAGATGACGGGGCCCGATCCCCTGGATGCAGGGGGATCTGGGGGGTCTGAGCTGGAGCTTGCGATGGGATCCTCGTTCTTCGTCAGGCGCCCCTTCGGGCTGTGAGATGGGGTTCCCAGAGCGTGATCGTCCTTGCTTGGTGAGTCGCCGAAGGGGGATGCCCTCAGGGTGAGGATATCCTCTGAGTCCGAGTTGTGGGGGGTCCGGGTTGCTGCTGCTGCCTGAGGTGCGTGCTCGTCCAGGCCGGGGTAGGCTGGGTCGTATGCTTCAATGGGAGCAAGCCCTGGTTCCTGGATTTGTGGAGTCTCCTTGAGCAAGGTGGGTCTTGTATTTTGGATCAGATAGACCGCCAACTCCTCGAAAGTTTTGATTCCTATTTCGGTGGGACTCTCCGGTCGGTCTGTCTCGGTGCCTATGTTGGGGCTCGTTGGTTGGACGCACGTTGGATCGACGAACGTTGGTCCATGAAAGTTGGATTCTGGACTTGCGGAGGGGAGAGCGGCGTCGGGGCTTCCAACCGGGACGTGGGCTGGTGCGTGATGGTTGTCGGCGTCGGTTGAGGTGGCCCCTATCGGTGGATAGGGAAGAGACCTTTGCTTCCGGCGTCTCCTCTTGTTAAGGCGATTCTTTCTTTTTGGATGCGCGCTCTCGGGATCCATGGGCTTCACTCCTGGTTGAACACGCAGTTGAAAATCTGGTGGCAGTGTGGACACTCAATGATTGAGTAAAACGCGAAGAAAGGGGCACTATATGAGGGTGCGGCTCCCTGAAATGCTGGTGCTCTGTCGAGGGAGCAGCGTGGGTCGCGGCAGAGGTAGGGAAGGCGGTAGGTTTCCCCTAGGTAGAGGCGGCTGATTCCCTGGGAGGGAGGACTCGAAGATGTCGTCGCCGTGCTTGTGGTCGTCGCTAAGCGAGAGGATTCCGTCAGTGTAGCTCTCCCGTGGACTGGGGGTCTTGAGGGGGAGCCGTCGCTGTCCGTGCTTTGCGGGGGACCCGCTTCCCTGTACTCCTTGCTGCTGAGGACCCCCGATTCTCCGCTAAGGTTGCGGGGGGCTGCCTGGTGGCGGGCGTCCGTTTCGCTGATAGGGAGAGTCCCCTCATCCGAGGGGTCCCCGGTCTTGTTCCTCCCCTCGGCCTGCCTCTTGCGGACTCGTCGACGTCTGGCGTTTAGCCTGTTCTTCCTGCCCCTGGTGAGTGGCGTTCCTTCCATAAAAGTCGAGGAGGACCGAAAAAAAAGGGAGGGGTGATTTTCAGGCGACTCGCTATCCTAGAAGAAAAACAAAGATATGTGGTGTAACGTGACGTACCGCAAGGGTGCCTTGCATATGAGGGGGGATGAATAGGGGGGGAGAGGGAGGTGTTCCCTTCATCGGCAACCCGGGAGGTCCCCCCTGAAGGCAACCCCTGGGCCCCCGATGAAGGAGGTTATGTTTGGTCCCCTTGACCCAGGATCTGAGGGTCCCCTCCGAGAGACAACCGCCAGGTCCCCGATGAAGGGGATGGTGTAGTGTCCCTTGGTCGACGAGCCGGGAGGTCCCCCTTGCAGGCAACCGCTGATTCCTCGGCGAAGGGAGCAGGCGTGATCCCCTTGATCCGGGAACTGAGGGTCCTCCCGAGAGGCAACCGCCAGGTCCCCGATAAAGGAGAAAGCGTAGTTTCAGGTGTGCCCCTTGATCGATGAGTCGGGAGGTCCCCCTTGCAGGCAACCACCGATTCCTCGACGAAGGGAGCGAGGGTGATCCCCTTGATCCGGGAACTGAGGGTCCCCCCGAGAGGCAACCGCCAGGTCCCCGATGAAGGAGATAGTGTTGTGTCTGAGGTGTCCTTTTGGTTGACGAGCCGAGAGGTCCCCCTCGCAGGGAACCACCGTTTCGTTGACGAAGGGAGCGAGCGTGATCCCCTTTACCAGAGAACAGAGGGTCCCCCCGAAAGGCAACCACCAGGTCCCCGATGAAGGAGATAGTGTTGTGTCTGAGGTGTCCTTTGGTCGACGAGCCGAGAGGTCCCCCTCGCAGGCAACCACCGGTTCGTTGACGAAGGGAGCGAGCATGATCCCCTTTACCAGGGAACTGAGGGTCCCCTCGAAAGGCAACCGCCAGGTCCCCGATGAAGGAGGTAGTGTACTGTTTGAGGTGTCCCTTAGTCGATGAGCCGGGAGGTCCCCCTTTGCTGGCAACCACCGATTCGTCGACGAAGGGAGCGAACGTGATCCCCTTGATCCGGGAACTAAGGGTCCCCCCCGAGAGGCAACCGCCAGGTCCCCGATTAAGGAGATAGTGATTAAACCAAAGAACTGACGTTAGACATGTTTGATGAAACTAGAAACCTACGTTACACATGGGATGGGGAGGGAAGGGGGTGGGGGGGTTGAGTACAATAATAAGAAAAACAATAATTCGATCAATTAATTTTTTTGTTCCCTCGACCCAAGGAACGAGAATAGCGAGAATTCGTGGCGTGGAGAATTCCGTACCGTAAGTATGAGGTGATATGTGGTCCGAATTCGTAGGCTGCTACGATTCGTCAGGCTGGTATGATGGGTGCCGCTTGAGCTGTGCGGGCTGAGCGAGCGCCGGCAGAGTACGGCGCGTGGGTTCGATGGCGTAGAGTCAAGCTGCTGCTTGCTGTAGATTCCCACGTCGTAGTTTTCTGGCTGCTGTGATCTCGACCTTGCACGTCGAGTGTCGCTGGAACTACTGGTGCCTCGGGGAGCGAGGCTGCCTGTATTTATGCCCATACCCGCTGGTGCGTGCGTGCCAGTCGGGTGGGACATGGTGGGGGCGACCGGCGATTGGCCGCTATGGTGGCGCGGGAGCGCCTGTAAGCTTGAGTTCCGCGGTGGTGGGAACTGAAGTGGAGAGGGAACTTTTCGTCGCTTCTGGCCACCACATGCCTGGTGGTGGGGCCGTGATTTGATTCGCTGGACTTGTGGCGTGAGCGAAAATGTGTACGTGAACCTCGATTCTCCCGACACTCACGTTTCTTGGGTCGAATTCCTTTATTACAAAGACAACTTATTTTACATAGTAGGAAACTTAATGCAAACATACCTTGTTCCCGATGCGTTCGCTGTCGATCGAGGAGGGCAAGGAAAGGAAAATAACGTTAGAAAAACGTTAGAAAATAAAACATTGTGAACAATAATTTAAGAAATTTGAATGATTTTTGAAATTTTTAACATTTCAAAAAATTCAGTAATTTTGATAAGTTTAAAATTTTTGAATATTTTTGGAAAGTTTCGGTTCCACAGTTTTCGCGGTGATGTTATATTCAAGGTCACGATTGACCAAAGAAGGTCATTAACACTTGAGAAGGCGCCGCTCACGAGTATGGTGCTAATTACTTTTTTATTCCATAACCCACACAATTTCATCTTCCAAACGTCAAAAGTGAGCTTCCAAACCGATCCTTACGACATCCAAACGATTGGTGAAGAAATTTTCGAAAAAAAATAAAAATTTGTTTCGTAGCACTCCAATTATGAAAACTCAATATCTTTTTGAGTTTTGCCGTCCAAACGAAAAAAATTGGCTTCCAAACGCATCCTAAAAACATCCAAACGATTCCATTAAACAAAAGTTGGATATTTAATTGTTGGTGTGCTTATTCTCGGACATAGCAGTCGGCCGTCCGACGGGTGATGTACCAGTTTCCGACACTGGGGATCTCTTCACCGTCCGCGCTGAGGGTACCTAAGGGATTCCAATCACCGGGGAAAAGGAGAGAGTAGGATAGTCGTGTCTTTTGGAGACCGCTTCAAGAGTCGAGACTTTCCAAGACCGCTTTAAGAGTAGTGTCTCTTCGAGACCTCTTCAAGAGTAATACCATCTCAAGAACGCTTTATCCGTAGAACCGTGTCCAAAAACCTTCACTAACTGTACATTCTGGAGTACCTTTATTCGCAACCTTCAATCTTCCTGAATGGTCATAATCAGGAATCGATTTCCTTACATCTACAATCGCCAGCTAAGGTGAATAAAATTAATTTGCCGTTGTCAACCCAACCCAGATGAAGACCGGGTTAGGCCGTGGCTATGAGCACGTGCCTTTGCTGTCTTTCTTTTGAAAACCCGATTGGAGGAACGGCTAGTGACCAGTCGAACTCCCTAACACTAATTAGGACAATTGTACGGTTTCACCAAATGTCATTCCTCGCAGATGCCACGGAAGACTAGGCCGGGCCCACGACAACGAGCAGCTCATCGGGAGGCCCAACTAGAGGATGAAAGCCTGGCGGCTCAGTTCGAAGATGCTCGGCAAGCATTTGAAGACTATCAGCCACCGGAGTCTGTTAAACCTCGCCATTTTTCTATAGATAGAAGGCAGCAATAAGAGGAGTCCATCTACGAAACCTCCATCAGACATGAAGCTGCACTCCTAGCAGCAGCTCGTCTCGAATACGCCAGGAGAGAAGTCCTCCCTCAAGAAGCCATCCAAGCTGATGATAGTCGTCAACAGGAAACCGGCAAAGGAGTTACCCAAAAGAGGGCGGTACTTTTCAGGCCTAGTGTGATACAGGAGATAGGGGAAACAACTGTTGCCGGACAGGAGATTGGTCCAGCCTCTGCGAAGCACTACCCTCCCATCAGTTGCAAATTTAGAGTTGGAAGTCTGATCGACGAATACGAAGAGAGGTTTGTGCAGGTCAAACTAAGGCGATACCAGACGAATTTGCCGTTACCACCGTTTTTGGCTAACCTTGAAGTCTGGCCACCGCCACCTTTTCCAGCAGGAAGACGCCCCTGCGAGATTCCAGTCAACCCGTCAGAACAGAGATACGCCTCGACACAGTGTGAATCAGACATCCAAGTAAGTACTTTACACGTTGCCACCCAGTGTGGGCCGTTATCACCAGGGGCAGAGAAAGTCGATACTACTGAATCGCCGAGAAAGCTGAAAATTCCTTTGAAGGGAACCAACACCGTCAATCCATTGGAATCAGTCACGAGCGAATGGACTCCACGGATGCAAAAGAAGCCGAGATCTATACTAGAAGGTGCACCTGGCACCTACCTCAATGAATGTTAAAGTGACACCATCATCTGGTGTCTATACCACCCACGGCACATCTTCACTCAGAGAGAATACTCCAGTAAGGACGACTAAAACCAGAGAACGGCTCTTTGTAGTTAGTCCTGTTGCAGAGACAAAGACCAAATCCGTAAAGGGCAAGTTCCGGAGGAAGCAGAATGCTTCAAATGTAGCCCTTCTAAGTTCTGACCTCAGTCCTTCCAACATCCGAGTCACTGCGGGGCAGTTGGTGACTCCACAGCGGAAACAATCCAAGTATCTGTTGGTTTTTTGGCGAAAGTTCATGTACCAGACCGACGACCTTCGACACTACCAAAGAAGACTCAAACCATTCGCTCTGTGATACACATTCCTATATCCAGTTCGATCCCTCTCCCACCAGAACGGGAATCGGACCAGGTTTATCTTAGAAACCAACGACGAAAAAATCCGGCACAATAGGCCTCAACCAAGCCTTCGAATGATAGGCCAAGACTGTAAACTAAACCAGAACCTAAAAGAATCTGACATACCAGTACGCTAATAACAAAACCACCAGGCCTTTTCGGGGCCATCAATTTATCGACCAAATAGAAGAATTCCATTTGTCTTCAAACATGATTTATACACCCTTCTAGTCAAGTGGTTGTTAAAGTAGTTTCTTTAAAATTGTACCCACTTCTTTAAAATAAGCGGCGCTGACATATTCTGAAGTCTTTGAAAATGATATGCTCTATAATTTGAAACATTAGAAATTACTTGAAGCATTAAAAATAAAAATATTTCAAACTATTCCAAACTTCATTCAAGAATTGAAGGATTCTTAAATCATGATATTGAAACTAAGTCATTTAAAAAAATCAATTTTTAAATTCTGTATCACGATTTTTTAAATTCAATCATTTTAGTGTAAAGTGCAAATTGGTGCAAACTTTGTAGCTTGGAAATCAACGATAAATCATTCCTATGTAAGAGGAACAACTTCATGTTGCTTTAAGAAGAATCCGACCTTATGGTGTACCAGAAAGAAAAGTTATTTCTGGTTAATAGCGTCAAAATGCTTTCCTTTGGCAGCCGCCACCTTTTTTCAGCGATCCTCGCACTTTTGGAAGCACTCCTTAAAGCCACCTTTTAAAATAGCTAACAGCTGCTTCAACTCATTCTATTTTATTTCATCTACGTCTTGAAATCGTTTTCCTTTTATAGGATACTTCAATTTGAGAGCCAGACAGAAATCACATGGAGCCAGGTCAGGACGGTATAGGAGTTGCCAAAGTTTTGTGAGACCGTTTTTCACAAAAAAATGGTTGAATAAGCTGCGATAAATGGGCAGGTGCGTTGTCGCGCTGAAGCACTCGGTCGCCACTTTTTCATGAATCTTAGCTCAAAGTTTCCTAAACAATAGATTTCAGAATCCCGAGGTCTTCCTCTCTCTCTCTCTCTCTCTCTCTCTCTCTGGCAGAGCGAAGATCACTTTCCACTGAAGTACGACCACTTTCAAATAGCCTGAACCATTCATCAATTTATCGCTTATACTCATCAATGTACACTTTTTGAATCGTAACGATGGTTTCCGATCATTAGTGACCAAGTTTTTGACACAACTCAATACACACTCTTTGTTCGGTGCGTTCCATCATCCTAAAATGTTACCTGTGTAACTGAGTAGCCCCCTATCCTCATAAAAAGACATAGGGCATATAAGACATAGGAGCTTTAATGTGGACATAATGAATAAATGAACAGTAGATTATTGTATATAATTGAGTAAATTATTACATCACCTAAAATTAGGCTTGAGCAGCATATGTTGCAGATATATTGTTAACAGTATATTCATTAGGAAACGAAAAGCACGAACTGCTTGCTGAAATGAGCAGATACATAATTTATCATCTTTCTAATGAAAATAGGTGCAAGTGTGCCTCTGTAAAATATACGACCTTTACTTACTCTAGGGGTGCGTAATGTATTTCGTGTAATTAGAATTCAAGGAAGTGAATGCAGATTATCTCTTATGTTTCTTTCGTGATTCCAGATTCTCACTTCCATAAGAGTATTTATTTTCCGGGAGCGTAAACTGTTTAAGTGAATATTTATTAAATGTTGAACTGACTAGAAAAACAACACGCGTGCAATTTTTTTATTGTGCAATTTTTAAATTAAAATATAAAATTAATGTTGTTAATACCGAATTTTTTTATTTGATAGTATCTATTATCTACAATAATAGAAAAGCAATAACAATGTGTTTAATAATTGATCAAAGTTGATGTCTTAACTTCAGAATTAATATAAATGATATTTTGATGCAATGTATAGCCAATAAACCCCATACATTTTCTCTAAAATATACCAATTTCCGAGGAAAAATACTAACATAAACTATTACAAAGGCCGACAAAAACTAATTTTTTGTACCAAAAGACTGCGTACGTCAGAATTTCGAGGTATCTAAACCCAAATGTTAAAAATGGTCATTGTGAGTTCTATTTAAATCAATATAATACAAGAAGCATTTTTTACTGTCCAGAAATTTTGTTATCTTTCTTGAAAGTCAATGATGTTTAATGAAATACTGATTTCTAGTATGTACAAAATGTACAAAATTTGTGAATTGAATAATCAAATGATAATCTGAAAAATGCTCTGATGTTTTAAATTAAAATACGAATTTTAGACGACAAAAACACTAACATACTACAACAAAAATAGTTCCAAATTGTGGATCTTTATTGAATTCTGATGATTTTTGTTCCTAATAAACGATTTCTTGTAAAATTTGCAAAACAACCTTAAATTGTTCTAACATTGTAAATTGTCTTTGATAAGGTCTGGACTTTTCTTTAAAATATAATTTCCATTAAATAAAAATACCAATTTCCGAAGAAAAAGTAAGTATTCTTGTTTCAAAATAGCAATTCATGGTGTACAACACTAACCTGAAATTGCTAAAAAAAATTATGAACCCTTAAAGTCTAATAATTTTTGTTTAAAAACCGATTTCTGAGAAAAACGTTAGTATAACCTCAAACTGTTCAGCAATTGTGGATATTTTTCAAACTATAATTATTTTTGTTCTGAGATATCAATTTTCGATGTAAGGCATTAACATATGTAACCTAAAATTATTAAAAGGTGTAAATTTTCTTTTTGAAAGCTTTTTTTTCAAATAAAAAATACCACTTTCCGACGAAAAATACTAACATAATCCAAAAATTTTAAAAGGTTCTAAATCTTGTTGTAATTATAATTATTTTTATTTGAAAATGCCATTTTTGCCATAAATTGGTAACATATCCAGAAATTGTTCCAAAAGTATGAACCTTTAGGATTTAGTAATTTGTGTTTCATTTTTGATCATCCCAAATCAATTTTTTTCTCCGAGATATGACACACTAACCATTCAGTTTCTCTTCGCCTTGCATTGTTGATTAAAAATTATGGAAATGGAAGATAAAAAGGAGTACTAAACGATGGCGTTAGCCGTTTTTAGAGGAAAAAATTGCTGATCGTGTTATATTGCCTCAAATATGGCTAAAAATAGCCATTTTTGCACTTTCAGGTTAGGATATCTCAAAAACCTGACGTATCCAAAAAATTTGGATAACGGAGTCGGTTTCAGGATACCAACATCCTTTGGGGTCACATGGCCCGCTCTTTGGGTTTAAATTTTGTCGGCCTGTGATATTGACCTGTACTACTATCTGAACACTGCCTGACTATACATTTGCATGTACTCCTGCTTATAAGTTAAAATGCACTACTTTTCCTCCCTGCCTGACTGCATAAGTGTATATTGACCTTCCACTGGCTGACAGTACATTAACGCAGGTTGACCAAAAAAATTTATGTTCAAAATTCCATGAATTCTTCCTGATTTTTCTTGAACCAATTTTTAACACAGAATCTTTTACAAAAACAAATTAAACAATTTCAGATTAAAATTGAAAAATTACGAGTTTATTAATTTTAACCCAGAAAATTACTTTTCTGTCATAAAAGATGACTTTTGTACCATAAAATATGAATCTCTAATCTCAAGGCACAAATTTTCCACAAAACCGTTGAATTTTCGACCAAAAAAATGACTTTTTAACAAAATAGTTAAATTTTTAACAAAATAATTAAATCTTTCACAAATGAGTTGCATTTTTAACCAAATTATTGAATTTCATACTTATGGGCATGAATTTTCAACCAAATGGTCGTATTTCCAAAAAAAAGATCAAACTTCAACCAAAACCGTTGCATTTTCAACCAAAAAATAGATGAATATTTAATCAAGAAGACGAATTTTGAACAAAATAGTTAACACATATAGTAGTTAAACCTTAACAAAAACTCAACAACAAAAAAATAGTTGAACTTCCAACGAAATAGTTTAATTTTCAACCAAATAGTCTAATTTTTAATCAAAAAAGATTAAACTTTAACCAAGAACTGTTGCATTTTTAATAAAATAGTCAACTTTTCAACCAAAGAGATGAACTTTTCAACCAAGAAAAATGAATTTTTGACCAAATAGTTGATTTTTCAGTCAAGAAAGAAAAAAAGTTTATCTAAACTGTTAAACTCTTCAGGAAAAAGACAAAAGAGAATAAATTTCAGACCAAGGAGATTAATTTTCTACCAAAAAAGACAAATTTTTACTAAAACAAAATCAGTTTTTGACAAAAAATGGAAACGTTACATTTTCGGTTGAAAAATTCATTTTCAATAAAGATAAAAGAAGTTTAAATTTTTAACAAGATAGTTCAAGTTTCAACCAAAGAGGTGAATTTTCAAATACGCTGATGAATCTTAAACTGAAATAGTTAAATTTTTGGTTGGAAAAAATTAATTTCCAACCAAAAAATATGAATTTTCAAAAAATGATGTAGTAGTACATTTTTCAATCAAAAAAGATTTTAATTTCAAATCAAGAACAGTTGGATTCAACCAAAGAAAACCAATTTTAAACAAAATAGTTAAATCGTTAAACAAAGAAGATTAACTTTCAACCAAAAAGAATTTTTGAAATAAATATTTGAATTATCAACCTGAAAAGATTTTAGTTGAATTTTCAATACTTAAATATGAATTTTGAACAACAAGTTAATTTTTCACCAAAATAATTGAAGTTTAAGCTGATAAAGACAAATTTTCTAATAAACATTTGAATTTCCAACCCAAAAGGATTACCTTTGAAGAAAATTGTTGAACCTTCACCCAAATAATGAAAAACACAAAACAGAAATAAAAATACAAGATTATTAAATTAGTGATCAGAATATTATGTCAGGGTGCCTGAAAAACTTCATTATCAAAATTCCTGAATTTTTCGCTGACTAGTTTTTACTTTTCCCTCACCATTAATATGCAAAAACCAATATGTGAAACTTGTAGCATTCTTAACATTTTTTCAAATTTATTATCCTTGACATTTATTTGAAAATAATTTTTTTTTAAATCCCTGACTTTTTCTGGCCGATAAAATTTCTTGAATTTTCCATGATTTCCAGGTTTTTTTCTGACCTACCTAGTGGCTGACTATACATTGACCTGTACTACGTTACTTACACTGAAAGACTATAGTTAACCTCCACCATTTATCTCCTCTGGCTGACTATGTATTGGTGTATACTACTGCCAACCCACTGGTCGACTAATTTGACCCGTACTATTTTCCCTCCTCTCTCTGACTATATGTGGACGTTCGCATCGAAAGGGCCCTTAGGGGCCATCCATAATCTTTTTTCCATGTTTTCAAGACAATTACCCTTTTTCGCCCTTTTCTCGTTTTTTTCACTTAAATTCGAACTGAATTAATGGAACCCAATAAGAAAATCCAACTATTTTTCTTTGAAAAGTCTACTATTATATTATCGATTTGGAATACATCTCGCTTGGATAAAAATTCAAATACTTGGTCTAGAGTTGAACTACTGTGTAAACTTCGTTTTTCTATTATAGATTCATTATCTTAGTTGAAAATTCATTTCTGTGAATGAAAATTTGAATGATTTGTTAAAATTTTTTTTTTAGTTGAGAAAATAATTTTTTTTAACGCATGCACAAAATATTCGCTTTTGGAGGCATATATTGCGTGCGGGAAGTGACCAATTCCCAAGCCGTGGTAAATAGCAGTTATAAACAGACTTTTTCTAACTGCTGCGCTTGCGCTCTTTGAGCAAGATTACTTTTTCTAGCTGCTGCACGTACGCAGCAATTTCCAGTAATTTAGGAATTTTTCATAAAGGACCCCGCACTGGTGCAGGCGATGCGCTAAGCGTTTAGGCAACGCGCAAAGCGTTCATATAATTGCATGTTATCGAGCTTCAAACGCAAAATTCGATTTCTATTATCAACAGGCGTTTGGTCGCCTGAATCGGTAATAAAAATAGCTAATTCACAGACGTATGACAAACTCTACTTTCGTTTGAAAGATTGAATCCTAAGTTCACCGCAAAGCGCTCAAGTTGAATGGCCAGACAAAAGAATCGATACCCAGCGTTGCAATTCGGCACTGATCAACCAGTTTATGTCAAATTCACCAGAAATTATCGAAAATTTTCGGTAATTTTTGGTAATTTTACCATGAATTTTCCAAAATTACCACAGATTTCTGAAAAATTTGTTTTTATTGTTTCTCAAATCAAAAGTTCCCTGCATTTATTATAAAAAATATGGTGTGCAACATGTGCCGAAAGTAGACAGTTGCAACTCTTGTGAAGTTCACAGTACTTGCCATCGGCTCATCTTCGGATCGTTTCAGGCTCTTCTTCGGCTCGTCTACAGCTCGCCTTCGAATTGCCTCTGACTCGTACAGCAAACTCCATACTGATGTTGAACTAATTACTTTCCGCACTTGTAGAGCAATATACTGTTTTCAAATAAAAATGTAACCATTATATTTTTCGTTAAAAATTTATATTTTTCATTGAATTTTGCTCATCTCTAGTTGAAAATACACGTATTCAGTGGAAAATTCGCCTTTTTTGATAGAAAATTAATCTTTTTGGTAGAAAATTTATTACGTACTGAATTTGTTTTATTTTGGTTTGAGTGGGGGATGATACTTGAACCTACACTGAATATATTGGCATTATAGTTATATTCCGAAAGCAATCGAAAGTGGGAATACTCCATGTTTGAAGAAAAAGTTTAACGTATTCGCTTATGGCACTCGCCAACTTTAGATGCGTTTTTCTCGAAAAGCGGTTTTTCGAAGTTCCAACTTCATAAACACCCCGGCGACTCGTTTCACATAAAATGCCAAAGTATCAAATTGAGCTAGAAGATCGCATGAAAACGTTGTACAATGCTTAGTTTTTTTAAATAATGTAGTTATCAACTGCTTGCAACATTTTGATACCCCGGGTCCGCGTGTGTTTTTAACCTAAAAGGTTCGTTTTAAGCTTAAAATTGTATTAATTTATCCAGCTATATAACTATATACGTTCACGCTTTTTCATGCAGACGCACACATACATTGGCCTGTGCTAGTGTTTCCTTCTAAATGCCTGACTATACATTGACTTGTACTACTACCCATACTGGCTGGCTATACTTTGACCATTACTGCTGACGCTATTCTGGCATTGATTTTTTTTATCGAACTTTTTAATATACCATATGCACATGTGAATGTAAAAATATTTATAGCCTATAATACTCTCTTTCCTGATAGAAACTCTTGATCGACGTTCTCTCAAAAATGCTGCCTTGCATTATAGAACACCATTTTATGAATTTTGAGTCATAAAGAGGGATATTCAGTATTCTGTCTGACACTCTTGAATTTTAAGAATGAAATTCAATACGCGATGCATTCCTGCATTGAAGAGGTCCTGCATTGATCTTCTAAGGCAGATGTATCGAGTTGAAATGTAATGCATATAATACGTGACCTATGCGATCAATCGACTACATCTGTTACTCTCAAACATCCGTCGAATTTATACTTTTATTTCTATTATTATCATATTCCTTTCAAATAACTCAATAGATTTTATCCTCTTCAGATAAAGAATATGGAAATATGCACTAACAATAGAAGTTAAGTGAATAAGGTAAATGATGCGACAAATAAAAACGAAGTTCATTAAATCAATAAAAAATGATTCACCAATATTAATTTATGACAGGCGTGAAAATAAAGCTCCTAAGAGGGTAAAATTATGAAAAACTAGATTAATGCATTTTGTCTTTTAAATTTAGTTCGCAGGATCTATCTCTGAAGAATCGACTTAAAACTTTACGAACAAAAGATATAATTCCTACTTGTATTAAATCCTCTTATCGAATTTTAAGCAAGTCTTTAATAGGGATTCCAAGTTTCAATGGAGCTCTTTATCGACTGCCCCATCCAATAAATGTAACAAACAATTAATTAACTATCTCGCAAATGTTCTAGATAAAATCACATTCAAGTGAAAAATTGACAACAATTTTGTTTAAACTCTCTTGTACTTTTCTCAAATTTTTAGAATATTTTTGTCATTCTGATTCTCGTTTTTTATTTTATTTTCCAGAATTGTACATTTTTCTCCATAAATCATACAAAAGTTCAATGAAATCCGGAAAAGCGGTTCTATTATTGAATTAGGCATATTTTGGAGGTGAGTTCATGAAGCAAATATTATTAAGAACATGTACATGTATTTATACCACTTGTATTGCTTTATTAATACATACTACCTAAATAACACTGTTATCCTCATTCTAGCTCATAGGCTATCGCTTTATATTAAAAATTACTCTAAAATTCGCTATGCGCACGAGTAAGCTTCCGCTTCCTTTTAACATTCCCATTATGAATAATTTTAAGTTTTCTTAAATATTCATACATTGGATTACCCTTTTGGACTTTTCCTTCTACATACCCCTCACTTTCTCTCTTCTCTTCCAGCCTCATCCAGCTTGCCACTTGTCCACTTGCATCCAAGATCCACCTTATTCTGTCATCTACATTATTACTACCTATTTCCTCCCTGATACATCTCTCCAAAACATGCCCCCAGTATTTCCAGCTCGTGATGACAGACTCTATATCTTCTTTCCACTTCATCAATCCAGGCATACACCCTCTCACTTATCCTAAATCGTATATCGTTGTTCCACTTACTCTCCTTTTTTAACTTTCTTAAACATTCTGCTTCTCCTTCAGTTTTCACTACCGTATATCATCTGTTATTGCTCGAACGCATGATTTATCTCCATCCCTCCTGCCCTTCCTCAACTATCAGTTCATTCTTTAAGCATTGCCACACTCTGACATCCGTCCTTCTATCACATTCTCTCCTCTTGTGTTGCCTCTGTTTCTCCCACCTTCTTTCCAACTCTCATCCATACTAAAGCATCAAACATCTTCACACTCATCCTTCAATCGTCCTTAAACCTGCTTTTCTCTATACCTTCACACCAGCCCCAATACTTTGCTCGCACATTCTATCCTTCACCTAACTTGTAACTCAACTCCTTTTTTCGTTTCCAACTAGAAACCTAGGTAACTAATTCCTTCACTTATTCCACCGTTTCTTTGTACATCTTCTAATCACATTCTACATTTGTCCTTCTCTTCCTAACACGCATCATCTTCGTCTTATTCACATTTTCCGCTATGTCTTTCATTCTCATGTTTTTCCTAAACGCTCTTATAAATCAAACTTGTCCCTCTCTCGTCATCCAGTAGTAAGACCACGTCGTTTGCGTACGGTGCTTTATGTACTGGGTCGACTCGTCCATCTCAAATTCCTCGTTAATACTTTCTTTTCTCCAAGTGCCTTTCATCTTCTAAGAATCTTTCGAGTTCTCTCTTTCACCTATTATATTCCTGTTTTCCTACCTCCCCCTTTTCTACAAGTTTTTACACATTTTTTTATTCTTTCTTTACTCTCCTTACATTCTGCGTCCCTTAATTCCCTCTTTATTTCATCCCACTTTTCTCTTCTCTTGGCCACGCCTCTTCTTTTATCCTCTCTGTTAGTTTCTTTAGTTTTGCAAGGCGCGTGTCCGCGTCTTCCCCTTCAAAGCCCTAACATCCTCGTTCTCCATTCTTTCCCTGAATTCGCTTAACTTCTCCTGCCCGCATCTACACATTTTCACATTTCTTTTCCAGTCAATTTCCTTCTTTACGCTACGTTGATTCTATCCTGAACATTTTTGTTTCGCTAATATCGGTAAGTGCTCCGAGCCTATTTCATTACCTACTACAACTTTATTCATTCTCTTTCTTATTCTTTCTTCGGCCAGGGTGTCATTTCTCACCATCTCTCCTTCACCTATGAACCTCACTTCCTCTTCAACATCTCACTTCATATTTCCATTGTAAATAAGCCACCCCTCCTTTTCTAATAGGTTCAAAAGATTTTCACTCTTCCGGTTCAGTTCCGTGTGCTTCGAATTTCTTCGAAAGCTCTCGCTTTCTTCCTCCCATATTCCTCACTATCAACACCAACTCCTCATTCTTTTCGTTCATCCATTTCCATATCACTCTTCACCCTTTCACTACTACTATCCTCTTATACACAAAAACAATGGCCAGCCTCTCTCTTTCTACCTTTATTCTTCTCAACATCATCCTCTCAACCTTTTCATCCCTCTCTTCCACTTTTTCATTTCGCCTATACCTTTGATCCTCTCATGCTCTGCCCTCGCTTCTTGCATCGTCCACAGATACCCCTTCGATAACTTTAATTTCAAACCTTTTAAGTCCTTTTCATCCGCCTGTGTTTCACTAATTGATGTTTCATTAAAATTTATCTATATAATTAACTTACAATGTAGAAATATTGATGCAATAATGATATTTCCTGAAATCCTTGAAAATTCATTAAGATACCTTGAGGGCCTTTTAAACCTCTTAAAATGATTCAAATCCTAGAAAATCTGATCGAATCTGTTTATATCCTTCAAAAATCTGTCGAAATCTTTGAAAATATTCTAAAACATTATAGGTCCATTGAAATCGTTCTATATATTCCGAAATGATAGGAAATTGTTTAGAACTGCATAGACACTTCTTGAAATCTATTAAAATCATTACAACCATTGGAAATTCCTTAAAATTTGTTAAAATATCATACAATATTTCAAATCCCTGAAAATCTTTCGAAATCTCTTGATACTTTTCTCAAATCCCTTGAAATTTGGTAAAGCTTTTAAAAATTGCTTGGAATATTTCAAAATACTTCAAAATCCTTTTAAATATCTTCAATTTATTAAAATATCTTCAAAATTCCTTAAAAAATTGTATTGTAAAATATCCTAAAATATTTCGAATCCTTTGAAATCCATTCAATTTATATAAATCTATTGAACCTTCCAAGGAATTCTTTCAAAATACCATAAAATCTTTTTAATTATTTAAAATTGCTTCAAATTATTGAATTTTATTGAAAATTCCTTGAAATCGTTTAGAATATCCGAAAATTTTAATCTTTGGAAATACTTTTTAATATTTTTTAATTTCTTCAAATCTTTGAAATCCTACGAAATCCCTGAATTTTTGTAAATAGTGTTTTTGAAATACATTAAATTATTATAAAATAAAATTTCTTTTCTAATCCATGGAAATTTTCTGAGATCCCTTTAAATATTATAAATCATATATGAAATCCTTCCAAATCTTCCAAAATTCAAGGAAATTCTTTGAAACTGCACGGAATTTTTAAAATTCTGTGAAAGCCCCTGAGATATTAAACATTTTCTTCAAATTTTGTAAATCCTAGGAAAACCCTTAATTCTTGTCAAATTCTTTGTAATTTATAAAATTATTATAAAATGTTTAGAAATCTGTATTATCTTTCTAAATCCCATGAAAATCCTTTGTCATTTTGTAAAGTCCCTTGGAATCACTGAAAGTACGTCAAAACCTTTTAAATCATATGAAATCCTTCAAAATCGTTACAAACTTTGGAAAATTGTTTGAAATCCCATTTCACTTCCTTCAATTCCTTATAATCCCTTGAAATCTTTGAAATGATATCAAATCCCAGTCCGCTCTTTTAAATATTATATAGAAACTAAGTGCACGAAAAAAATCAATAATATATGAATTTTATTTTGGTAAGTATTTGTATGATTAATTTTATTATAAAGAATAATAATTAAATTTTGATTTTCATATCTTAAGCCTCGAGAAGCAGATCTAATTATAATTTCGACTCACAAATTGCCGTAAATGGTTTATATCAAAATATTGTCATTAAATACAAAAATTATAACTATATAAGAGAATAATCCTTTATATTGCTAATAATTATTTTTACGCTTACTGCGAATAATATGAATAGAATAAAAGATGTTTTATGTTGTTCTCAAATTTTTTTCTTCCATTCAATTAAAAATCGAATTGTTCCAACTTTTCGTTTTTCACCCATATACATCAGTACTTAAAATAAGAATCTTGCATACATAAAATCCATTTTTTTAATGAAAAAATTTCGTACAAAACAGCAATGATTAATCTTACCTAATTATCCTCTTACTTGGAAATGCATGTTACTAGAAAGATGGTTAAGAACTCAAAACTAAGAAAAATAGATACATATCGGCAATTGGACAAGGCTTTAAAAAGCTTTTGCATCAATCTTAAAATTTAATGATCAATTAACTCTGGGAAAAAAAACTTTTTATTTAGTCCAATTATCGAACCTTTTCTATGTCATATATCAACATCGAGAGAGAAAATATGGAAACAGCAGCATGAGTAAATCTTCCTTGTTTTCGCTGCTTTATCTGATTTCTTGGCTGGTGTACCCGGATTCATATTTGTCATTCTCCCGTGACGGAAGATTGCTCAAATTTACAATCGTCGCATTTCTTCAATTTAGAGTGACATCCTACTCAGCTTTTTCATTCCTTCTATCACAATTTCCGGTAAAAATCGGTGTTAACAATAAACACTGCAAAAGGGAGGATAAAATAATTTTGTTGACAGAAATTTTATACTGAAATTCAGTATTAGGAATTTACTCATATATTTTAAAAACTACATAATGGAGTTAATAAACAGAGGATGGGTTTTAAGAGAATGAGATTATAAAGGTAATGCTTCTTCCAGTGGGTGAGTGAAAATTTCAATCCAGTGGATAAGGATATTATGGCCAGACGAGATGCGAGGGTCCGACTGAAACTTTCTTAAACTATGTACTTAGCGAAGCCATTTTTCTTTATTGCGTTTTATTTTCCGCACAACAGTTTTGAAGATTCTTTAGTAAGAATAAAGGAGAAAAAAGAATTCGAATATGTCTTTAAAATCATAGTTAAAGAGAAATAATTTGCATACGGAAAACTACACTTTTTCTTTCTCTGAAATAGGAATAACTTGAGGAAATTTTTTAAAAATCTAAACGACTTTTGGATCTCCAATTGTCTGTATCGACGGCAGAGCAGTTTTGTAATTTTAAGTGAAAAAATGCCGTTAGACTATAAAAAATCATTTTAATGTAATATTTGGAGGTATATTTTGGAAAGTATTAAAAGTGATATTTAAAGTAATTAATTAATAGTTTTAAAATAATTTTCTAGGGGCCGTTCTTAAACTACATTATATTTTCAAGGGAGGGGGATAATAGGTTTTGTGACGATTTTTCACGTAGGGAAAGAAGGGTTAACGCAAAATATGGCATCACGCATTGAAAATATAAATTTGAATAAGACTTTTTTGGAATGCTTAAAAAATAAAAATTAGTAATTTTATTTTACAAACTAAATCATCTAAATACAAACTTCACACTCTTTTCCCTATTCCCCTCTTTGCCCCTTTTTGAAGGATTCTCCTCTTCCCCTTTTTTTAAAGAAACATCCCCTGTTACTCGTTTTTTCCCTTAAATGCGAACTGAATTAATAAAACCAAATAAGAAAATATAACTATTCTTTATTGAAAGATAATTCTTTTTGATTGGAAATTATGCAATTATATTTTTTGTTTAGAATTCATCTCTTTTGGTTAAAAATTCTACTATTCGATTGCAAATTTGAATATCATTTTGAAAATTTGCATTCTTTTATGATGAAAGATAATTTTTTTAACTGACAATTTAACTATTCTATTTTTTATTGAAAACGGATCTTTTTAGTTGATAATTTAACAATTTCGTTCAAAATGAATGTATTTTACTGTTAGAAAATAATATTAGTAGTTGATCGATCTCTTTGGTTGAAAATTTAACTGTTTTGCTTGAAATTTCATTTTTTTTTGTTGGAAATAATTTTTCCAACTATTCCATTTTTTGTTAAAACTGGATTATTTTTAGTTCAAAATTCAACTGTTTGTTTGAAAATTCATATTTTCGTGCTGAAAATTTACTTTTTTTGTTACAAAATTCGTCTTCTTGGCTTAAAAATTCAACTGTTTTGTTGAAAATTGGTTTCTTGGGTTAAAAATTCTATCATTTTCGTATGAATTCATCTATTTGGTTGCAAATGAACTTTTCATCAAAAAAGAACTTATGGGAAAAAATGAAATAATTTTGTTGAAAAGTCAACCTTGTTGATTAAAAAATGTAACTGTTATGTTGGAAATTTATATTTTCGAGTTGATAATTTCACTGTTTCTGGTCAAATTCAGTAATGTTGTTGGAAACTTATTTATTTTGTTAATAATTCAACTATTTTCTTAAAAGTTTCATTATTTTATGAAAAATTTCATCCCTACTTTCCTTTTTTCAGAGCATTTTGGGCTGGCAAGGTTTTTAAAATATTATGTTTTTTGTTTCATTTTAGGCGCTTATTAAATGAAAACAAAGAAAAAAAATTGACTAAAAATAGGGGGTGTTCATATTCATGTTAAAAAAAAAGTTCCATAGTTTTTGAATGATCACCAACGTATGGCTCATTTTGAATAAATATTAGGGAGCGTCCACTAATTACCTAAGGATTTTTTTGGGGAAAAGGGTAAGGGAAATCTAACAAATTATTACTTTCGGGGATGGGAGGGGTTTTAAGGCATATTTGACAAAAGGTTCCTTTTTGTAATTATTCTTTTCAAATATGCTAATCGAAACCTGCTTTGACTGTTGAAATTACTTTTTATACTGTTATACACATTTATTATGTGTTTTATTTATTTTTTATTATGTGGTATATTATCTGCATGCAATAAACGAGAAGTTGATAATTCTTCAAATTTTTAATGAAATCTCGTGAATTCCCTGGAAATGTTTGGAATTGCTTGATATCCCAGGAATTGTTTTAAAAATTTTATAAATCCCTTACAATTTTTGAAATTATTAGAAAATTTCTCATTCTCTCAAATTCCATGGATATCGTACAGAATGTCGTTAAATCCCTTAAAGAAGGTTAAGTCCCTAGGAATCCCTAAAATTTCTTTAGAGTCTGCGGAAATTCCTTAAAATTCTTTGAGATTCCGTGGAAATATTTGTGAATCTTTCTAAATCCCATAAAATCCTTTAAAATTACTCTTTTTAAAATGACTCTTTTTAAAATGACGCTTTTTAAAATGTTTGAAATTGAATTTATTCAGAAAAAAAAGATCCTTTCTCTCCGCTGGGATAAGAAGATCTTTTTTTCTGAATAAATTTAATTTCAAAAACTTTTAATTTATAAGTCCATCTAGTCTGTGGACGTTAAATATTTTCTTTATTAGAGGATATAACTTTGATCGATATTGTAGATTTCCATTTTCACAGTGTGTGTGGAAGGATTTCTCTTTGTATCGATTGTTACCATCTCCGATGATAATACAGATTCCTAGTAAAAAAAGCTTTTTGAAATGTTCTAAAATCCTTCAACATTCCATAATCTCGTGAAATCCTTTAAAATCCCGTGACTTTTTTTTAAATATATTGAAATCTCTTGAAATCCTCTAATTTTCTTAATGTCACTTGAAATCCCTCTAATTCATCTGTAATCCGCAAAAATGTTCTTTATTCCTTCAAACTTTTTTTATATTCCATCGAAATCTATCGGTAACTCTTGAAACATCTAGAATCTTTTGAAATGCCCTAATGCATTTGTAATGCCCTAATATCTTAAAAATTAAATCATTTGAAACCTCTAAGAATTAGTTGAACTTCTCGAAGTTCCGTTAAATATTTTAAAATATTACGAGATCACTTAAAATCTTTGAAATCTTCAAAATCCATGGAATCTTTTTGAATCTCTTGAAATTCCATGAAATCTTTTAAAAGCCATTTAAATTACTTGAAACCACTGAAAATCCTTTATAATATTTTGAAATCCTTCGAAATTCAGTTAAATCTTTTGGAATACCGTGAAATCTTTTGAAAGCATATGAAATCTTCTTAAATCTTCGAAATCCTATTAGAATTCCCTGATATCCTCCAAAATTCGGTAAAATACTCTGATATCTTATGAGATCCTTTAAAATCCTTTAAAATTCAGTGAAATCCCGAAAAATCCTTTTTGACCCGCGAAAATTGTTTCTAATTCCTTAAAATCTCCTACAATTCCTAAAATTCCGTCGATAAACTTCGGTATCTCTTGAAACGGTATCTCTGTAATTGTACCGGGTAATTTTTTCAAACTCTGGAAGTATGTGAAACCTTTTATAATCCTTTAGAATCGCTCGAAATAGCTTTAAACTCTGGTAATGACCTGACATTTTTTTTAATATCTTGAAATCTCATAAAATCCCTGAAAAGCTTTGGAAATCTCGATAAGTTCCGTCACAAAATTTTAATTCTTTGAAATACTTTGCAGTCTTTTAAAATTCATTGAAATCCCTTGACATTTCTTGAATTTCTCTCAAATCACTGAAGTTTTTCAAATCTTTTAAAATCTTGTTTACAATGAAAATAGTTGGTATACTGTAAATATATTGAGTAAGAAATATAAAATCTTGCGTAACAAGGGGGAGAGGGTCACAGAAACTTATAGGATTGGGTAAGATGAATTTTAAAAATCGATTGAGGCAACTTCTTAGTGTTTGAATTATCCGTACAGGGTGATTTATCGGCAGGTTTGGTAGCTTAAAAGCTTCGAGTTATCGACGCCAATAAAGCAGATCCATCAATATTACCGACAGTGGGTAACCTGGAGCTACTCGAATGGTATGTATTCCTTAGCTTCTGTGCAAATCCAGAAAGTGCGTGTTAAGAGCTTTTAAATTGGTTCCTGAATAATGCTGTAATTGCAGTCAACAAACCTCAATACTAAAATTATTTATAATAATCTACGATTCATTCATGAACGATTCCATTCAAAATCATGCATAGAGGTGTACGTTAGAGTGTCAAAATAAATTGTCCCTTAAACATATCATTCTACAATGAAAATAGAGGGATGCGTATTTGATAGTTTAGCCAAAAAAATGTATCTTAGGAATTACGAGCTACTGAAGTTATACTCTTAATTGTTAAAATCTGTCTGTAAATAAGGGGGAATGATTGATCTATCGAGTGATCCAAAGAAAATCTACGAATTTTAAAAAATTACAAAAGGGCGGCCATTTTTCTGAAAAAATTAGAACAGGATTTTCTCAAAACGTCCACCTTTTAAAATTTTAATTTTTTTAGAGAATATTGCTGACAATGTGCACTTCGTGCTTCATATGAGCTTTTTTTATGTAAACCATCTTTCAGCGAGAAATTTTTTTTATAAAGAAGCAAAATTGGTCATTTTTGCGTACCTGCTAAAAATTAAAAGGGTCAATGTGAAGAGTACTGTCAAAAGAGGTAATTTCGGACATGTGGGTTAAATTCGGACTCCTCTCAATTGATAGTTTAAATTTCTGAAGGGGGGTTTAACCGGAATATATAACCCGTTAAAGCTAGTTAAAGCTAGTTAAAGCTTTAACTAGTTTTAAATTATGGTTAAAACTTCCTTAAGTAATTCAAACTATCAATTTAGAGATGTACGAATTTACCCCAAATATCCAAAATTACCCCATTGGACGGTACGAAGTTGCTTATAATTAAAACGTCTAGATTAAATTTTTCATATATTTTTATACATATACACAATTCAAAATTTATTCTGTGTTACACGTTCATAAAAGTAAAATCAATGTCTTTCATGGAAATTAAAAAAAAAATAACACATATTATGAAGAATATGGACAATTCGAGCAAGGGCAGCCATGACTAAGAAAGTAAATATTTAAGTTGATGGAATGAAATGTTTTGAAAAGTGAAAAGACTTATTGGTAGAATTTTTAATTCTAAACAAATGTATACTCTCCAGTCTTTACATTTACCCCTTTTCTTAGCAGTTTACGCAAGAATTAACAATTTTGATTTTTATAGATAAAAAATTTCCTTCCTGAAAAAATGGTTTACCTACAAAAAAGGATTCATGAAAAATTTAGTGTAATTTCTCAGAAATATACTCTAAAAAAATTAAAATTGTAAAAGGTGGAAGTCTTGGAAGAATCCATTTACTATATTTAATGTATGTAATCAGTAGAAAAATAAATTATTTCAAAAAAATAAATCTGTAATTTTTCGAAAGATTTTGACAATAGGGTTGTTGCATGAATTTTAGATAATACATTTTTTAAATACTGCATAATATTCTGAAGATTTTAGTGCATTTAAACCTTTTTTTACTACCTATTCAAAAACTCTGTGACCTTGAAACGTCACGTCCTTCAGACCGCGGAACCAATCAGAACAATGGTCTGCAGTTGCTCCATTGACTAACGAAGGATCTAGCAGACAGCTGGAAAACATTCAATTTGGGATTGCTAACAGACATATTTTATTTACTTGAAATTGTCAAAAAGTAGCAGCCAGTCGTAACCAAATCTCGCTAAAAAATACAATTTTTCTCAAAACATAGAACCTAAAAAAGATATCTGAAAAAAAATCTGAAAATGTATTTTTGTTATTTTTCTCGAAAAATATTGATTTTAGAAAAAAAATATAAATATGCAAAATATGTATTTCGACGAAATCTACAACTCTTGTGAGGACATTTTTTTCCAAAATCAATATTTTTCGAGATTGTGGAAAAATTTTTTTGTTCAAAAAGTCAAAATTATTAATACTTGATTTATATTGATCTGCGCCAAATATCCTTTCAGTGCGTTCAACTAGGGTCTAAAAAACCCCCTAGGCTAAGTATCAAGGTATTTAAGTATCTAGGCTAAGCAACATTAGTTAATTTGAATAACCATAATTATAATTTATCATTAGTATACTTACAATTAAAATCAGTTTATTGTGTGAGTAATAGTTGAAACTATGATTATTTCACAGAAATCAAAAAAGCATTTTTTTTACAATTTACAATTTTTAGCTGTTACGCAAAAATGACCAATTTTGCTTCTTTATAGAAAAACAATTTCAATATTCAGTCAATATTCTTGGGTGACATTTTCGGAAGTATAGCCGGATTTTCGCTCTATGAATCACTCGATGAGTGAAATTCTAGGTATTTTGATTTTAGCAGTCATATTTATTCCCCCACCAACCGTACAGCGGCGCTATTCAGACTTAGTACTACCAGCGATCCGCGCAACTAATAAGATTTTTCCGCGAAAATTCAAAAAGCGTACTTTCTAAACATTAAAAAAAATATTGAATATTATTTTTAAAAACTTGCCTTTCGAAATTACATTAATTTTTGATGTTCTTTCAATTTAACTAGGAAAAAAGTGAAAATACGCACCAACACCATTAGAAGGTTAGCTTCAATAGCTCGTAATTCCTAAGGTAGATTTCTTTCGGCTAAACCATAAAATACATATTCCTCTATTTTCATTCTAAAATGATATATTTGAAGGCCAATTTATTCAGCCACCCTAACTTGGACCTCTGTGCATGATTTGAAATGGAATCCATGTCATTCTGTCCACATTGAAGCTCCTATTTTTCGCCCGTTTTTCACGTGTTTTTTGTCTCGCGACGTTTTCTATCCTGTTATTTTGACACTTTATCAGGTGAACTGAAAAAAGTAAGTTGCTTTAAACGTTTCGACACACAACGGTGGCCCTAATCAGTGAATTTTCGTAAATCTGTGAAAATTACATAATGTCTTGTAGGTACGCAGTTTTACAATAGAAAATGTTATTCTTTATTTAACATGTCAGTTGTGAAATTATATGAATTCTTTAATTTAAAATAAAAATTTAATTTACTTTTGTTAATATCTATTACTATATCTCTAATATGCATACAACATTTTTTATAGAAGTACATTTGATGAAAAATAATTACAATGTAGTAAACACTTTTCATTTTGTTTAATCTATCAAAAAACCTTGCAATTGAAGAACTCTTTCAAAATTATTTTTTAGCGACTTATATTTAATCGAAACAATTTTTATATAATTTTTTCATTTTCTTTTTTTTTTTTAATCTTTTTTCATGAAAAATACTCTTAAAACATATTTTCTTGTATGAGAGAATTAATTTTGAGTAATGAAATTTCTCGAATCGTGAGGAATTTTTTTAAATTTGTTTGACACAGTAATATGAATACAAATGGTCAATAAACATTGCATCTAGACAATTAAAAAGAAATTTAACTCGGTAGGTACGTTTGATAAGAAACTCGTTTCTTCAATTTCTTGTATAAAAATTTTCCCTTAAAACTTTTTTTTGTTATTGAAAATATTTTAATTTTTGAAATTAAAATGTACTGAGTTTTCTGTTGTCATTTAAAGTTATATCTGTGAAAGTAAAATCATTTCAAAAAATCCCACTGTAGTAAAAAAATATGAATTGTTCGAAAAAGAATATTCAAGTTGCATAACTATTTAATTCTGCCTTCAAAATTTTAACATTTTACTTAAAGAATTCATGAAAATATGTTAAATTAAATTAAAATATATTAAATTCGAAATCATTTGGTTCGACATTTCTTAATTTTTCGACGTCTTTAGTTTCAAATTTCACAATTTTGTAGTTTGAAATTTATATATTAAGAATGTCAAGACAATTTCACAATTAAATATTTTAGGGTTTAACATTTTTTCCAACAATAATTAGGGGAAACCACCCTACAGTAGATAGGAAAAAATTCAACAACATTTAACTGCATCAGTTTCCAATAATAAAGAAAAATTTTCCTCTTGAAATAAAGCTTACATATTTAATTAAATATTCTCATAGAAAAAAATATCATGAAATTAGTCAATTAGCTCTATTAAACATTTTTATTAGAAACGGTCAAGGGTACGGTTTTGACACCTCTATCCATCAATAGATAATGGTTTCTGGCATTGCTCCTGGGCATGATAGAATACGTAATATGGAGGTCATAACATTTTGCAAAGTGATGACAATCAAGCTAAAAAGTTTTTAATCCGCAGTAATAAAGGGACTTTTGTATGGGGTTTCAAATGCGCTCGTATGCACAATACAAATTTTCTGCATATTTTGAAAATTGCCCAAGATATGGAGGTCATAACATTTTGCAAAGTGATTTCCAACCAAATGAAAAGTTTTTAATCAGCAGTGATGAAGGGACTTCCATATGGGGTTTCAAATGCGCTCACATGCGTCATAAAAATTTTCTGCATATTTTGAAAATTGCCCATGATATGGAGGTCCTACAATTTTGCAAAGTGATGACCAATGAAACAAAAAGTTTTTAATCAGCAGTGATGAAGGGACTTTCGTATAGGGTTTCAATGGCGCTCATATGCGCCATAAAATTTTCTGCATATCTGGATAATTGCCCAAGATATGGAGGTCATAACACATTGCAATGTGATGACCAACAAAATAACAAGTTTTTAATCCGAAGTGCAAAAGGGACTTTTGTATGGGGTTTCAAATGCGCTCATATGCGTCATCAAAATTTTCTGCATATTTTGAAAATTGCCCAAGATATGGAGGTCATCACATTTTCCAAAGTGATGACCAACAAAATGAAAAGTTTTTGATTCGCACTGATGAAAGGACTTTTGTATGGTTAATATAACTATCGCCTCAGTAATATTAGACAACTACTAGAAACTACCTCTATCACATTGAACGTACCAAGTCTCATCTATCTTTATCTAAACCCGCTAAAAAATTTGAAATATATTAATATATCTGTCTCCACAGTAATATTCCAAGACTCCTAGGAGCTACCCTTATCACATTTAACGAACCAAGACTCAGCTGCCTTCAACTAAAGCCGCCAAAAATATTGCAAATCAAAAATATTCATCACAGACAAATTTCCAGGACACCAGTTGATATACCTGCCTCTACAGCAAAATTACACAACCGCCTGGAACTACCCGTATCAGATATAATAAACCAAAGCTCAGCTGCCTTCAACGAAAATCCCTTTCAAAATATTCAAATAAGAATAATTACATCAGGCAACTTTCCAAGACTCTAGTTAATACAGCCATCCGAGGGGTTGTTGAATATTACTGTGGAGATAGCTATATCAACTGGTGTCTTGAAAAGTTGTCTGTGGTGATTATTTTTGTTTTAAAATTTTTTGCGGTCTTAGATAAAGGCAGCTGAGACGTATTTCATTAAATGTGATAGGGTTAGTTCCTAGGAGTCGTGGAATATTACTGTGGAGATAGGTATATTACCTAGAGTCTTAGTTGTAGGCAGCTGAGAGTTGGTTCGTTAAATGTGATAAGAGTAGTTCAAAGGGGATGTGGTATATTACTGACATATTTAGGCTGGGTGCGTAAGTTATTTTGAGGGTAGTTTTAGGGAGATAGGGGTTGTTTTTTGAACATTAATTTTTGCATTTTTGGAGAGCCCAATTTTATGTAGTGGAGGTGCTGACTGTCAACAGCTCCACCCAAAAGTCGGTTTTTTGAGAAAACTAAACGAGCCCAAAAATTGGCATCGGTGCCCGAAAATAGCTCAAAAAAGCCCAAAATTATGGCATAAAGAAAATATTTAAATTCCGTTGTAGAGGTCCTGACGGAACGCACCTCATTTGAAACTCCACACGACACTCCCTTCATCACTGTGGATTAAACACTTTTTACTTTGTTGGTCATCAGTTTGCAAAATGTTATGACCTCCAAATCTTGGGCAATTTTCAAGATATGCAGAAAATTTTAATGGCGTATATGAGCGCATTTGAAGCCCTATAGGAAAGTCCCTTCATTACTGCTGATTAAAAACTTTTCATTTCGTTGATCATCACTTTGAAAAATGTTATGACCTCCATATCTTGGGCAATTTTCAAGATTTGCAGAAAATTTTTATGGCGCATATGAGCGCATTTGGCAGTCCATACAAAAGTCCCTTCGTCACTGCGGATTAAAAACTTTTTATTTGGTTGGTCATCACTTTGCAAAATTTTATGACCTCCATATCTTGAGCAATTTTAAAGAAATTCAGATCATTTTTATGGCGCATATGAGCGCATTTGAAGACGAATGACTCCATATCCGTAATTTTAAATTTCAGATCACTGTCGAAGATTTAACACCTGCGTCGCACTGCCCCCCCCCCCCCCAATTGCTATCTTTGTTAATTAGCTAGCGCAAAATTTTTTAGTGGTGGCGCATTCGAGCGCATTTGAAGTTATGACCGATAGCTATGATTAATTTAAAAAAAATTTATTATTTTAGAAAAATCACGCCAGCCCCCCCCCCATTTTGATCGCTAATAACTCGGTTATCAATGTGGCCAAAAATTTTTGTTTGATGGCGCATATCAGCGCATTTGAAGATCTTCAAATGCGCCAGCCTCCCCCCCACGTAACACCTGCTATAACTCCTAGAGTTTCGTGGAGCAAAATTTTTTATTGGTGGCGCATATGAGTACATTGGCGGCGCAATTCAGTGGGCTATAGAAAACACGGAAATTAAGAGTGGGGGGGGGGGCTGGTGTAACTGACCTCACCTCAATCCTAAAAATGATATCTTTTCCGAAAAAATCCTTAACACAACTAAAATTTCTGCGCTTTTTAATAACTAATAATTTACATTATTTTCTTGGTTTATCATTCACAATAACTTATATTAAAGAATTGAAGAAATCAAAATAAACGAACAATTACAACCTTTAACTCAAAACAACTGCAAGACAGTCACATAGCTGCTAATTTGGACAGCGACATTTTTCGCAATTTTGCGATTATCTACTGTTGGTTATCTACTGTTAGAAAATGTAATTTCCATTAAAAATTTCTCCAATATTTATAAATAATGAAGAAATAACGCTCTGTATCAATAAATATTGTTAATTAAACTTTAAGCTTTGATTCTAATGTATAAATATGCCACCAAAATATTTCGTCGAGGCAAAAAGTATGAATAATAAAGAGGCAACATTTTTTTTTGAGTTTAAAAATTAATTTTTTGCTCTCATACATTAATTAATTATGAAATTTCAATAAAACTTTGTCAGAAAATAAATTATCCTTGCTGAAATGTTATACGAACAAAAATAATGAGCATTTTTGCCAGTTTTCGAGTGAAATAAGACTATCTACTGTGAATCATTATCTACTGTAGGGTGGTTCCCCCTAATTAATAATTTTAATTTAAGAGGGTTTGATATTCAAAAAAACATATATGAAACAATTTGCAATGAAAAACTTCAGAAAAAATTCAAAACAATAAAAAGTTAGGAAAATAATTTGTCAAACTCAAGCCTTAAAAATGAGAAAATTTTAGAAACAGCCATTAAAAATTGACTTATTTCTTATTTGAAACTGTTTAAAAACATTGCAAATTTCAAACTTAGTTTTAAAAAACATTTTGCAATTTTGTCATTTTGCAATTACACAAATTGGGATCATAGCGATCCTGTTTTTTATTATTTTTTATGTTTTAATTTTCAATTGCATATCTTCAAATTGTCCGATTTTTAGTTGAATATTTCGAAAAATGCATTAGTAAAAATTGAAAAATATTTCACTGGAAGATTTCAAGAATGAAAATGAGTGAAACTAAAAAGTTAAAAATTGTTCTTGTTTAGAGTCCAAATTGATTAACATAAAACTATCTAAAATGAATATCTCAGTTATTGAATAATTTTTTAAATTTTAAATGAAACGCTCAGAGCAAAAGCGAACGAAAAAAAAAACGTAC
>CAKNYM010052628.1:17381-33284 GCA_932195095.1 Andricus curvator | reverse complement strand
CTATTTAAAATAAAAATAATTTAACATTTAATTTAAATTATTCAAAATTTTTTAACGATTTCAAATAATTTAAACGAAGTGTCTAGGTGTACCAAAAAATCCAGTTATTCGTACCAAAATTTCGGTGCAGATAGCCCACCGCCCAATTAAAACCAAATATAGATTTTTGAAGATTTCGAACAAAAAATTTAGAAGCTTTTTAAGAATTGTGAAAGTCTTAAAAAAACAAAACAATTTTCTAAAGATTCTTAGAAAAATTGAAAATGATTTTTTATTTTTGAAACTAAATTTCAAGAGAATATTTAAAAACATTTAGAAAGATTTACAAAATTGTCAAAAATAAGTGTGGAAGCTTTTAAGGAAAATATTTTTATTTGGCAGGATTTAAAACAAAAATTAGGAAAAATTCGAATCATTTTAAATACAACATTTTTGAAATAAAAAAATTTTAAACTTGAACTTTAAAAGTTTAAAATTCAAGAGTTCCACTTTGGGTGCTTTAATTTGCAGCTTAGTTTTTATTATTTCAAATGGAAAAATTTTTAGCTTGAGAGTTCGATTTTTTAAATTACATTGACCGTGAAAAATGTTTGCGAACCGGGAAAAAGCCGGGAAATGACCGGGAATTTTTTTCTTTGGTAAAAACGGCCACCCTGAATTAAAGATCGTTTCCATATTACTTAAAGTTATAAATATCTATTTATCTATTAATAAAGATTTATGAATTTTCTGCACCATCAATTTTGTATATCGAAATTTCCAAATAAATAATTTTACTTCATCATAAAACTTATTTCTAAATGTTTCTAAACAGTATTGATAGAAGAAAACATTTAAATTGTAAATGATTGTATAATATTGGGAAATAATTATGTTCTTAACATTTTACTACCACACTATAATTTCTAAGCTTTTTCAAACAGATAAGAAAGTTATATTACGGGAAAAACTTATTTTGAAGAATTCGAAAAAAAAATTTAGAAGCTTTTTATTAATTTTTAAAAATTTCTGAGAAAATTTTAAATGGTTTAGGTTTAATTTTAAAAGAATAATTTTATGTTTCGAAGATTTCCAAATGCGTGGAAAAAATATTTTAGTTTTTCAATATTTAAAAATTTGTTAGGTAAACTCAATTTTGCAGGGCGTCAAGAGAATGAAAAAAATATATTCTTAAGATTCATGGGAAAATTTCAAGTGATTTTTTTCTTAATGAATTCTAAGAGAAAATTGAAAAAGATTACGAAACATTTTGAATTATTTCCTAAAATTTTGAAAAAGAGTGCAAAAGATTTTAGAGCAAAATTTTGTCATAATACATAATTTTAGACCAAATTTGAGTAAGTTTCAGTTTCCTAGGAAAAATTCAAATGATTTTTTATTTTGAAAAATTAATTTTAAGAGAATATTTAAAAAGATTTCAAAACATTTCTAAAATTGTCTAAGAAGAATCTAAAAGATTTTAAGACAATTTTTTTAATTTTGCAGAATTTAAAAAAAATTTGAATAATTTAAAAATATTAGAAGGTTTAACAATTTTGAAAGGATTAAAAAAAGAATTTTCTTAATATTTATGGAGAAATTTTTCATGATTTTTTATTTTGAAAAATGAACTTCAAGAGAAAATTGAAAAATATTTCGAACATTTCAAAAGATTTCCTTAAATTTCGAAAAAGAGTAGAAGATTTTAAAGCAAAATGTTTCAATTTGGTAAGATCAAAAAATAAAATCAAGTAATATTCAAGAAATATTTAAAAGATTTGAAGAGATTCAAAATGAATTTTAAACTGTAAAAGATTTTAAAAAGTGCAGATTTTTCAAAGATTTAAAACCAAAACTTTAGAAGCTTTAAAAGAATTTTGAAAGGTTCTAAGTGAATAAACAAATTTTCTTAAAATTCCTAGGAAAATTTGGAAGATTTTAAGGCAATTTTTTTACATTTTGAATAATTTTTCAAAATTTTAAGAAAAATTCGACTCAGTTAAAAATATTTTTAGGAATTTAAGAGGTTTAGAATATGTAGATTTAAAATATTTTAAAACTTCGAAGCATTTCCGAAAATGTATTCAAATATTTTTTATTTTTTCCAACCCCCATAAAGTTTAACACGTATTTCCCAAAAGAAAAAAATACGTTTTTGTAAATTTTATTCAGAATTGTCAATATTAGCTGAATCGAGCTGAAACTCAACGCTTCTCTTTACAATTACCCATAGAATACGAATAAAATATTACTTTTTAAATATCACCCCCATAAGTCTGTTTTATAGGGTCCCAAAAAACCCCATAAGTGAAAAAATCGGGTTTGGGAGTTTTGGGCGCTAATTATGTTTTTTTTGTGGTTTACATAAATGGTTTTAGAAATTTATTATTGTTTTTAGCAATTTTCTGTTAGAATAGAGATAGAAAGTCATTATTCGAATCATTAAAACGATTCTTCAACAAAATAGTTAAATTTTAACCAAAGTAAAGAAATTTCAAATAAAACAATTAATTTTCAACTGGAATAGTTGAATTTCAAACACAAAAAAAAAAGAATTTTCAACCAAGAAGATCAATTTTCTATCAAAAATAACTGAACTTTTAACATAAGAGACAAATTTTCAGTTAAAAACATTAATTGTCAACAACAAAAAAACGAATTTCCAACAAAATAGTTATCTTTTCAAGCAAAGTGACGAATTTTCAACTAAAATGACAAATCTTCAATTGGAATAGTTGAATTTTCAAAAAATAAAGATAAATTTTAAAGCAAAAATGGAACACTTGAATTTTCAATTAAAAAAATTAATTTTCGACCAAAGAGAAATCGAATTTTCTACAAACTAGTTAAATTTTCAACCAAACTATCGAATTTTCAACTAAAATCCTCAATCTTCAACCAGAATAGTTAAATTTTAAACCAAAAAAGATGAATTTGCAATCAAGGAGATTAATTTTGTATCAAAAAGATGAATTTTGAACAAAAATCATGACTTTTCAACTAAAAAAGATCGATTTTCAACAAAATAGTTGAATTATCAACAAAGAAGATAAATTTTTAGTTCAAAAATATTGATTATCAACAAAATAGTTAAATTTTCAAGCAAAGTGACGAGTTTTCAACTAAAATGACAAATCTTCCACTAGAATAGTTGAATTTTAAGTTAAACAAATTAATTAGCAACCAAAAGAAAACGAATTTTCCACCAAATAGTTAATTTTTTAATCAATCTCTTATTTTCAACTAAAATGATGAATCTTTAAACGGAATAGTTGAATTTTAAACCAAAAAGATGAATTTCTATGCAAAAATGGAATAGTTAAATTTGAGTTTTCAACAAAAATCATGATTTTTCAATTAAAAAATATCGATTTTCAACAAAATAACTGAATTCACAACAAAAAAATGAACTTTCGCCAAAAAAAAGATAAATTTTCAAGCAATAATGAACTAGTTAAATTTTCAGTTAAAAGAAAAAAATTTGTTGTGGCGCAAACTCAATGAAGGGCACCAAAAAAACCCATAAGTGAAAAATTGAGTTTTGCTAGTTTTTGGCACTAATTATGATTTTTTTAAATAAAGATTGTTTTTAATACATAAAATACTATACTTTATACTATTAATTATATGTTTACATAAATTTTTTAAACAATTTTGTATTATTTATAATAATATTCTCTTTGAATAATTTTAGAATGTTGCGATTTTTTCTGAAATTTTCAACTATTTGTCTACTGTCAACAAATAAATAGTTATTCGGAATTTTTATTTTGAATTAAACATTATTTTTCCCCACATGCGCGCGTACAAAAGTAAAAAGTATTATTATTATTAGTATTAATATTATTATTATTTTTGAAATTTGTTCAAAACTTCTAAGTATATTTTAAAATGATTCAATTTTTTCCTAATTTTTTTTTCTTAAATCCTGCAATATTAAAAATTTTCATTTAAAATCTTTCAGATTCATTTTCAAAAAATTTTGGAAACCTTTTTCAATTTTCTCTTAAAAATAAATAAAGTAAATAAATTCGATTCCGTTTAAAAGTCTTTCTACCAAAAAAAGACAAATCTTCATCAAAATAGATGTATTTTCGACAAAATAGTTAAATTTTCAACCAAATAGATGCATTTTCAACTAAAAAGATTAAATGTCAATCAAAAAAGATAAATTTTAGACAAAAAATGGAATAATTAAATTTTCAGTTAAAAAAAATTAATTTTCAATAGACAAAAACTATTTTTCAATCAAAGAAATGAATTTTCTATCAACGAAGATTAATTTTTAACAAAATATATGAATTTTAAACCAAATTTTGAAATTTTAAATCAATTTTCAAAGTAATAGTTAAATTTTCAACCTAATATTTAGATGTTCAACCAAATAATTGAATTTTCAACCAAAAAGGTGAATTAGTCATCAAGAAGATTATAATAAAATAATCCTAATAATATTCTACCGCAAAAGACAAAGTTTCAACACAATACAGAAATTGTCAGCCAAATAGCTACATTTTAAACTGAAGTAGAAGAATGTTAAACCAAACATGGAATAGTTAAATTTTCAGTTAAAAAAATTAGTTTTCTATAGAAAAAAAACTAATTTTCAATCAAAGAAATGAATTTTCAACCAAAAAGATTAATTTTCTACCAACAAAGATTAATTTTTAACAAAATATATGAATTTTAAACCAAATTTTGAATTTTTAAAGGAATTTTCTAACTAATAGTTAAATTTTCAACCTAATATTTAGATTTTCAACCAAAGAATGGAATTTTCAACTAAAAAGGTGAATGAGTCACCAAGATGATTAATATTGTACCACAAAAGACAAAGTTTCAACAAAATATAAAGATTTTCAGCCAAATAGCTGAATTTTCCAACTGAAGAAGATAAATGTCAAACCAAATATGGAATAGTTAAATTTTAAGTTAAAAAAATTCATTTTCAACAACAAAAATGTAACAAAATAGTTAAATTTTTAAGCAAAGAAATTAAGTTTTAACGAAGATAATGAATCTTCAACCAAGAAAATGAATTATTAACTGATAGTTGAATGTTCAACCCAAAGGATAAATTTTCTACCAAAAAAGGAAAATTTTCAACAAAATAGTTAAATTGCCAACCAAACAGATGCATTTTGAACCAAAGAGAGTAAATATCTATCAAAAAAGATAAAATTTCCGCAAAAAATGGAATAGTTAAATTTTCACTTGAAAAAATTAATTTTGTAGAAAAAAAAGGAATTTTCAACAAAATAATTTAATTTTTAAGCAAAAAAATTAATTTTTAACTTAAATAATGAATCTTCCACCAAAAAATGATTTTTTAACCCAATAGTTGAATTTTCAATCCAAAAGATAAATTTTCTACCAAGAAAAGACAAATTTTCAACAAAATTGATGAATTTTCAACAAAATAGTTAAATTTTCAACCGAAAAGATTAAATGTCTATCAAAGAAGATTAATCTTTAACAAAATACATGAATTTTCAACAAAATAGTTCAATTTTGAACTGAAAAAGATTAATGTTAAATCAAACAAAATAGTTCAATTTTTGAGCAAAGAAATTGAGTTTTAACGAAGATAATGAATCTTCAACCAAGAAAATGAATTTTTAACCCAATAGCT
Source organism: Andricus curvator (assembly GCA_932195095.1). Taxonomy (NCBI): domain Eukaryota; kingdom Metazoa; phylum Arthropoda; class Insecta; order Hymenoptera; family Cynipidae; genus Andricus; species Andricus curvator. The sequence goes on along the minus strand of CAKNYM010052628.1, from coordinate 27,673 downwards.
GAATTTTCAATCCAAAAGATAAATTTTCTACCAAAAAAAGACAAATTTTCAACAAAATAGTTAAATTTTCAACCAAAAAGATTAAATATCTATCAAAAAAGATCAAATTTCGGCAAAAAAAAAAAGTTCAATTTTCACTTGAAAAAATTAATTTTGTACAAAAAAAAGGAATTTTCAACAAAATAGTTCAATTTTTGAGCAAAGAAATTAAGTTTTAACTTAAGTAATGAATCTTCAACCAAAAAATGAATTTTTAACCCAATAGTTGAATTTTCAACCCAAAAGATAAATTTTCTACCAAAAAAAGACAAATTTTCAACAAAATAGATGAATTTTCAAAAAAATAGTTGAATTGTGAACTGAAGAAGATAAATTTTAAATCAAACAAAATAGTTCAACTTTTGAGCAAAGAAATTAAGTTTTAACGAAGATCTTGAACCAAGAAAATGAATTTTTAACCCGATAGTTGAATGTTCAACCCAAAAGATGAATTTTCTACCAAAAAAAGGAAAATTTTCGACAAAATAGTTAAATTGCCAACCAAAAAGATGAAGTTTCAACCAAAGAGAGTAAATATCTATCAAAAAAGATCAAATTTCCGCAAAAAATGGAATAGTTAAATTTTCACTTGAAAAAATTAATTTTGTCCAAAAAAAAAGGAATTTTCAACAAAATAATTAAATTTTCAATCAAAGAAATTAAGTTTTAACTTAAGTAATAAATCTTCAGCCAAAAAATGAATTTTTAACCCAATAGTTGAATTTTCAATCCAAAAGATGATTTTTCTACCAAGAAAGACAAATTTTCAACGAAATAGATAAATTTAAAAAAAAATAGTTGAATTTTGAACTGAAGAAGATAAATGTTAAATCAAACAAAATAGTTCAATTTTTAAGCAAAGAAATTAAGTTTTAACGAAGATCTTCAACCAAGAAAATGAATTTTTAACCCGATAGTTGAATGTTCAACTCAAAAGATGAATTTTCTACCAAAAAAGGAAAATTTTCAACAAAATAGTTAAATTGCCAACCAAACAGATGAATTTTCAACCAAAGAGATTAAATATCTATCAAAAAAGATAAAATTTGCGCAACAAAAATTTCAACAAAATAGGTGAATTTTCAACAAAATAATTAAATTTTCAATTAAAGAAATTAAGTTTTAACTTAAGTAATAAATCTTTAACCAAAAAATGAATTTTTAACCCAATAGTTGAATTTTCAAACCAAATGATTATTTTTCTATAAAAAAAAGACAAATTTTCAACAAAATAGGTGAATTTTCAACAAAATAGTTAAATTTTCAACCAAATAGTTGAATTTTCAAATGAAGAAGATAAATGTTAAATCAAACATGGAATAGTTAAATTCTCATTAAAAAAAATTAATTTACAACAAAAAATTGTCAACAAAATAGTTAAATTTTAAACAAGAAAAAAAGTTTACAACTAAAATGAGGAATCATCAACCAAAAAACTGAATTTTAAACAAAGTAGTTGCACTTTCAACTAATTAGTTGTATTTTCTACCAAAAAAGGTTTTTCCTCTAAAATGTCCACCTTTGAAGTGAAATTTGTCATATTACAGGATCGAGGTATAAAGAGAAGCTCAAATTTTTAATAGAACTAGCAAAAATTAACCGTTTGTGGTAAGTTTTGATTTTCAAAACTATTATTTAAATATAAATAATGCAATGAAAATAGAGAAATGCGGCTATTTTTCATTTATTGTAAAAATACGATTTTGACTGTTATTTAAAAATAAAGTTGCTTGTCCTCTTGTGAAATATAAATTGAAATACTGTTGTATGCGTATGTCATAAAATACAATGAAAATTTACAAAAAAATAAAATAATTTAATATAATATCTATGTGAAAAATATGTACAGGAAACGTGGTAAATGTCACCGTATAGAAAATTCGACTCAAAATCAAATAGTCGAATTTAATTCTACTTTGATGTATATTTCATCCGGAAATACCTTAAAAATGTATTTTTTGTTTTTTTTTTAATTAAAAAAACATTGAAAGTACGGTATCGGATAATTCCACACGCGGCGAGACTTATTTTTTTGATAAGAAAAATAATCTGCTAATTGTAAAGAATTGTAAGTAAATAAAACAAATTTGTCATTAATATTGAATTTCCCTGGTGGAAAAAATTTTTGCAAGCAAGTTCAACATTTCTACAACTATAATTTTTTGTTAAAACATGTATTTTTCTGTACAAAATGTACACAATTAAAAAAAAAATACAGTTAAATACAAATAGCTAATTTTTTCTGGTATTTTCTTGTAGAAAAGTAAAAAAATTAACAATAAAGTACAAGTTTATACAATTCAAAAATTTGTATAACTTTTTATTCATTTTTTTTACTTTGTTCTAAATTTTTTAATTAAATAAGACATTTTTTCAAATTTTTAGCAATATTTTACTTTTCATTTAAAATGAGTAATTATAAATCAAATATTAAAAATTAAACAATTTTAAACTGAATTATTTGAAATAGAAAGCCTTGAATCATTAATATTTCAGAGTGTTAAATTAAAACTTTGTACGTTACAATTTTAATTGTTCTATTTAACAAATTTTTAATATGCAAGTGAAATTATTGAATTTTGATACATAAATAACAATTGAAAAATTATCAATTAAGATAAATTTTGAGTTAGTTTAAGAGATATTTACAAATTTTGAGCTCGGTTTTGAGAAGATCCAAATTTAATTTAAAACTGAAAAAGATTTAGAAAAATAAAAAACTAAATACAGATTTTTGGAGATTACCAAATAAAATTTTGAAGCTTTTTATTGATCTATAAAGGTTTTGAGAAAAAAAAATTCTTAACTGTGCTGGGAAAAGCTAAAATGATTTTTTGTTTGAAAAATTAATTTTAAGAGAATATTTAGAAAGATTTTTTTAAATTTGTATAAGAAATAACAATTGAACAGTTATTAATTTGGAAAATAATTGAGTAAGTTTAAAATATATTTAAAAGTTTTGAAAAGATTCCAAGATAATTTGAAACGTAAAAAGATTTCAAAACATTTAAAACACAATGTAGATTTTTAAATATGTCCAACACCAAATTTATAAGCTTTTTAAGCATTTTCAAAGGTTTTGAATGAATAAAAAATTGGTATCAAAATTCCTAGAAAAACTAACAATAATTTTTTGTTGAAAAATTAATTTTAAAAGAATATTAAATAAGATTTCCAAAATTTTCAAAAAAGAATCTGGGTGATTTTAAGGTAACTTTTTTACTTTTACAGGATTTTCAAAAAAAAATGTTGGGAAAGTTCCAGTTCCAAGACAATAAAATTATTATTAGATTCCTGGAAAATTTTTAAATGATTTTTTGTTGACAAATTTTTAAGAAGATATTTAAAAAGATTTCAAAACAAATTTTAATGTACAAATTAATTTTTCTAGCTTGAAATTGCTTAAAATGACATAATTTGGAAAAGTTATAATTTTTTTATTCATTCTTCAATTCATAGCATTGAAAAAGATAGCGCGGATTTCTGTTTTTTTTTTTAAATATTTTAACTGCACAATGTATAAAAGTTAAAAATTGAAATTTTGCAGTTTAACGGCTTTTAATTAGAAAATTTTCAATTGAAAAGTTTTTAAAGCTTTCATTTTATACTCGGAAATTACTGAGCGTTTGAATTAAAATTTTTTTAAGCTTTTATTTGAAAAGTTTAAAATTCAAAAGTATTCCTCTTTGAGTGTTTTATTTTGCGGTTTAGATTTTATAACTTTAAATGAAAAAAAAAATATTTTCAAGAGTTCAAATCTTTTAATTTCAATGACCGTGATCAATTCTTTCTCAATTGTTCAATTTTGATTTGCAGTCAAAAAGTGGTTCTTTTTCGACCTAGGATAAGAAATATTAAAAATATTACAATGACATCATTTTAAATATCATATATGGTGTCCAATCGATTGCTATACATTTGAAAAAAAACTTCAAACGTAAGGTTTTTTTTTAATAACGATTATTCATTCTTGTCTTTGAATATTCTACCATTCCTCTAAAGCTTTTTTGTAATAGCGATCATGAACACATCCTAATTTAAAATTATCTCATTGCAATATTTTAAATATTTATCATCCTAGGTCGAAAAAAAACAAACTTTTTGGCTGCAAATGCTATAAATTCCTGTAGATTCTTGTAGAAAATAAAAACTACACTTAAATACAACAATGTACAAAAAAGTACAAAATTCGTCTCAATAATAGAAAAAAGTTGTACTTTCCTGTAATTTATTGTATTTATTTATAGATTCCTCTAAAAATAGTTTTCTTTTCCTTTTTTTTTTTTGTAAAAATTTTTCCACCAGGGTTACTGGAATTTTCTCGCTAGAATAAATAAACTTCTGTCAATCAGATACGTTCTCAAATCATATCAGATTTTCTGTAAAACCTATATCAAAATGTTGAAAAATGAACCGATTTTTTAAAAAGAAATATATTAAATACTGTTGAGGATTTCTCGACACGATTCGTCACTTGAAGAGTTGATTAGATTTAAAAAAGGACTCGAAATCTCGATTGGTTTCATATTCGTGTGACCAACGAACAATTTTAAAACAGCATTTGTCCGCGTTTTGGTAGCCACGTCAGCTACATTAATTAGATTGTTGACATTCAATTTATTCCAGGAAATATCGAGTAATTCAAGATTTGGCGCGCCTCGAATTAAATTGCAAAGATTCTCTTCCTTGAGCCTGTGGCAATTTCGGCATTCAAGATTTTTCAAGCTGTACATTTTTCCAAAATTCTCGCCGGTTATTTTTGTCAGTCCGTTGGCTATGAGATTTTCAAGTTCCATTTTTGAGGCAAGATGGAATATCCCCTTCTCCGAGATATCGAAACAATCTAGAAAATAAATAATTTAAATAAAGGAAAATATGATTAGGAATTAATTAAATTATCATTAATCAGGGTGTCTACTCAAATCCTGGAAATAAATTCCCTGACAATTACACGCTTTTTATAGGTTAAATAAATAAATAATAATTGAAATATAATTAAAGATTTTCTGTATTTGTTCCTAAAGTCCATGGATTTGAATAATAATTCAAATTTTTATTTTATCTTCATGTAATTAAAATTCTGTCCATATTTGACATATTAATATTTTGAATTAAAGCTATTTTCAGGGTGAGTAAATATCCTGTAAAAACAGAGGAAATAAGGAAATTTTTCACGAAAATAGGAAAATATATCCTTTTAAGTAAAGTAAATGCAGTTACTATAATAAATTCAATTTAAAACGCTTTAAATTCCTAATACGTCAAGTAAAATTATTGCAATCTGAACAGGATAGATTCATTTTTAACCAAACAGTTAAGTTTTCAACCAAAAAAGACGAATTTTAAACCAAAAACATTAATTTTCTACCAAATAGTTAAATTTTCAACTTAAAAAAATCTATTTCCAACCAAGAAGATTAATTTTCTATACAAAAATTTATTTTCAACCAAAATGATTAATCTTTAAGTGGAATAGTTGAATTTTAAACCAAAAAGAAGAATTTTCAACCAAGAAGATAAATGTTCTATCAAAAAGACGAGTTTTGAACAAAAATCATAATTTTTCAACTAAAAAGAGATTAACTTTCAACAAATTAACTAAATTTTCAACAAAAAAGATAAATTTTCAAGTAAAAACGAAATAGATCAATTTTCAGGTCGAAGAAAAAATTTGTTCACAAAAAAATCGAATTTCCAACAAAATAGTTAAATTTCAACCAGTGACGAATTTTCAACTAAAATTATGAATGTTCAAATGATCGATTCACAACAAAATAACTGAATTTTCAACAAAAAAGACAAATTTTTAGTCAAAAACATTAATTTTCAACCACAAAAAAATTAATTTTAAAGAAAATAGTTATATTTTCAAGAAAAGTGACGAATTTTGAACTAAATAACAAATCTTCAACTGGGATAATTAAATTTTCAAAAGCAACAAAAATTTTAAGAAAAAATGGAATAGTTGAAATTTTAGTTAACAAATTAATTTTCGACCAAAAAGAAAACGAATTTTTCACAAAATAGTTAAATTTTCAACTAAAATGATGAATCTTCAAGCGAAATAGTTCAATTTTAAACCAAAAAGATGAATTTTCAACAACAAAAATTAACTTCCTACCGAAAAAGATGAATTTTCAACTAAATAGTTGAGTTTTTAAGAAAAAAGATAAATTTTCAAGCAAAAATGGAATAGTTAAATTTTCAGTTTGAAGAAAAATTGTTGTTCAACCAAAACAAAACGAATTTTAAACATAATAGTTAAATTCAACCAGTGACGAATTTTTAACATTAATAATGAATCTTCAACTACAACAGTTGAATTTACAACCAAAAAGATAAATTTAAAACAAAATAAGATTATTTTTCTACCAAAAAAGACGAATTTTTAACGAAATACACGAATTTTCAAGTAAAACATATAAATTTTTAACCAAAAATTTAAAAAAAAATTTTTTAACAAATATGATTAGTTTTCTATAACAAATTTATTTTTAACTAAAATGATGAATCTTCAACTGGAATAGTTGAATTTTCTATCAAAAGACGAATTTTGAACAAAAATCATGATTTTTCAAATAAAAAGATCGATTTTCAACAAAATAATTGAATTTTCAACAACAAAATTCAATTAAAAACATTATTTTTCAACCACAAAAAAACGAATTTTAAACAAAATATTTAAATTTCAACCAAAGTGACAAATTTTCAAACCAAAAAGATATTCAGTGAAAACACAATTTTCAACCAAAGAGATGAATTTTCAACTAAAATGATGAAATATTCAACTGGATTAGTTCAATTTTGTATTAAAAAAAAAAAATTAAATTTAAACAAAAAAAAAACGAATTTTCAACAAAATAATTAAATTTTCAACGAAAGAGACGCATTTGTAGTTAAAATCATGAATCTCCAATCAAAGAGATGAATTCTTAACAAAAAATGTAATAGTTGATACTTCAAACTAAAAATATTTGTATTTCGAATTTAAAACAGTTTAATTTAACCAAAAAGAACGAATTTTCAACAAAGTACATGAATTTTCAACTAAAAAGATCAATTTTTAATAAATATGATTAATTTTCTATAAAACAAATTTATTTTTGACTAAAATGATGAATCTTCAACTGGAATAGTTGAATTTTCTATCAAAAGACGAATTTTGAACAAAAATCATGATTTTTCAAATAAAAAGATCGATTTTCAACAAAATAACTCAATTAAAAGAATATTCAATTGAAAACATTATTTTTCAACCATAAGAAAAAAAAACGAATTTTAAACAAAATATTTAAATTTCAACCTAAGTGACGAATTTTCAACTAAAATGATGAATCTTCAACTGGAATAGTTGAATTTTCAAACCAAAAAGATACATTTTTCAACTAAAAGATTGTTCTTGAACTGAAATTGTTGAATTTGCAACTAAGAAGATAAATTTTTAACCAATAAGAATAATTTTCTACCAAACAAGACGAATTTTCAACGAAATACATGAAGTTCCAACTAAAAAAAATAAATGTTCAACCTAAAATGGATCTTGAACTAGAATAGTTTTAATTGAATAGTTAAATATTCAGTGAAAAAAGAATTTCCAACCAGAGAGATGAATTTTCAACTAAAATGATGAAATATTCAACTGGATTAGTTAAATTTTGTATTAAAAAAAAATTAATTTTCAACCAAAAAAACGAATTTTCAATAAAATAATTGAATTTTCAACCAAAGAGACGCATTTGTAGTTAAAAATTTTAAATCATGAATCTCCAATCAAAGAGATGAATTCTTAACAAAAAATGTAATAGTTGATACTTCAAACTAAAAATATTTGTATTTCGAATTTAAAACAGTTTTATTTAACCAAAAAGAACGAATTTTCAGCAAAGTACATTAATTTTCAACTAAAGAAGATCAATTTTCAACCAAAAATAGAATAGTTGAATATTCAGTGAGAAAATTAATTTTAAACCAAAGAGATGAATTTTCAACAAAAAAGGCGAATTTTTAACAAAATACATGAATTTTCTACCAAATAGTTGAATTTTCAACTAAAAAAGATCAATTTTTAACAAATATGATTAATTTTCTGTAAAAAATTTATTTTTAACTAAAATGATGAATCTTCAAGTGGAATAGTTGAATTTTCTATCAAAAGACGAATTTTGAACAAAAATCATAATTTTTAAAATAAAAAGATCGATTTTCAACCAAATAACTTAATTAACAAAAAATATATATTAAATTAAAAACATTATTTTTCAACCACAAAAAAACGAATTTTAAACAAAATATTTAAATTTCAACCAAAGTGACAAATTTTCAACTAAAATGATGAATCTTCAACTGGAATAGTTGAATCTTCAAACCAAAATGATACACTTTTCAACTAAATGATGAATCTTGAACTGAAATTGATGAATTTGCAACCAAAAAGATAAATTTAAACCAATAAGAATAATTTTCTACCAATAAAGACGAATTTTCAACGAAATACATGAAGTTCAAACTAAAAAAGATAAATTTTCAACCTAAAATGGACCTTGAACTGGAATAGTTTTAATTGAATAGTTAAATATTCAGTGAAAAAAAATTTCAACCAAAGAGACCAAAAACGAATTTTCAATAAAATAATTGAATTTTCAATCAAACAAATTAGGTTTTAACTTAAGTAATGAATGTTCAACCCAAAAGATGAATTTTCTACCAAAAAAGGAAAATTTTCGACAAAATAGTTAAATTGCCAACCAGATGAATTTTCAACCAAAGAGATTAAATATCTATCAAAAAAGATAACCTTTCCGCAAAAAATGGAATAGTTAAATTTTCAGTTGAAGAAATTAATTTTGTACACAAAAAAAAGGAATTTTCAACAAAATAATTAAATTTTCAATCAAAGAAATTAAGTTTCAACTTAAGTAATGAATATTCAACCAAAAAATGAATTTTTAACCCAATAGTTGAATTTTCAATCCAAAAGATGACTTTTCTACTAAAAAAAAAGATAAATTTTCAACAAAATAGGTGAATTTCCAACAAAATAGTTAAATTTTCAACCAAATAGTTGAATTTTCAACTGAAGAAGATAAATGTTAAATCAAACATGGAATAGTTAAATTTTCAGTTAAAAAAATTAATTTCTAAAAAAAAGTTCAACATATAAAGCTAGTTTTACAAATGAAAAACTATGTTAATTTCCTATTAAAATTTAAAAAAAAATGTCAGCAGCCTCTCGAATAAATTCCCTGACTTTAAAACCAATTCCCTGACATTTATAGGATTTTCCAGGTACATATATAAAAATTTCCTGACAATTCTAGGTTTTTCAGGTGAGTAGACACCCTATTAATGGCTTAGTAATTTTTTTTTTTAATTACAGCTAATGTTGATGTAGTTAACTTTCTTGCAAGAAGTCGCAAGAGCAGCGAGAGCTTCGTTTGTGATGTAGCAATTAGATCGAAAATCGAGAACCTCCAAATTTTCGAATTTCGCCAGTACTCTGATTTCCGGTTCCGTCATCCGATCGATTCCAACGTATCCACTCAATCTTAAATTCCTCAAAGTTTCGGTGTGAGAAGCGATTGATTTTAGCAAATCTGATTCGATGTAAGGATAGGCGTCGATTGTGAGAGATTTTAGTTTCCCGAATTTGTTGATTGCCTTAATAAAAATTAGAGATAATTAACAAAATTGTCACATGCAGAAGCTTTTTAAATTCCTTAAGTACAAAAATTTGGGAGTGCAGGCCTTGGATTCATTTAAGAAATTCAAAAAAGTGTCAATAGTAGCATTGATTTTATAAAATAGTAGCAAAATGGTGTAATGCAAGTTTTTAAATATTACATCGAGGGGTTGTGACAATGGGAATATCCCGAAAAATAAATATCCCGACACTGTAAAATTCCCGAAAAAGAAAATATTCTAAATAGAACATTCACGAAATTATAAAACTGCCGAAATATAAATATTCCGACTTGGAAAATTCTCAAATAATAAAATTCTCAAACAATTTATAATATTAGCCCGAATAATAAAATTTCCGGCAGAAAATTACCGAATCGGAAAATTCTCAAATAATAAAATTCCAGGATTGGAAAATTCAAGAATAATAAAATTCCCGAACAGTTTATAATATTACCGAGTGGGAAAATTCCTGAATAATAAAATTCCAGAATTGGAAAATTCCCGAATAATAAATTTCCCGAACAGTTTATAATATTACCGAATCGAAAAATTCCTGAATAATAAAATTTCCG
>CAKNYM010052627.1:0-10219 GCA_932195095.1 Andricus curvator | reverse complement strand
TATCAAAAATTAATAATAATAGCACTTACCTTTTTGATATTATGTTGTACTGGAATGCAATCGATTATTTAACTACTGCACGACTGCACGTACTTAGCTTCAGCTCAAGAACTGAGAAATGACTCATTTAATATTTTCAAATTGGTGGCATTTTACAACCTCCCCCGCTGAGTACAAGGGTTCAGGTCAGAAATTTGGAATGGAAAGAACCCAGATACAGGGCCGTCTCAAGGTATTTGCAAGTCTGTGTTTATTCATCTCAACTACACTATTCTTTCTTAACAATTAATAGTACTTATCAATTTTGTGTTAAGTTTAACTGAAAAATATTGTATAAATAAGTGAACGTATATGTTAATTAGATTTGAAAAACAATAAGCTTTAGAATCTCTCCTGGATTAGGGGGAGAGTAGTGGATATTTGCACCATCTTTAATTCAGCACTGGGCTCGTCAACTTCATACTGAAGTTTTTAATAAGGCTCAAATGAAATAAATAATTTTTCTCAGTCTCAATCTATCTCAAAAAAATTGTTACAGAAAATAAACAATTTTTTTTTTAATTACGTTACTTTCGTCGTGAAGGGGGAAATGTATTATAATATAATAATTAATTCAAGTTTGAAAACGTTCAAACAAAAATGTTCACTTGAACTTTCATTACTTCACGTATACATAAAAAATAGAATCATTGGGAAAATTACAATCAATAATGGAAAATGCTACCTCTAATTCGGTAATTTTCTATAAACATTGGAAAAATATTTCTTTCAATTTTAACAGGAAAATTACCAATGGTTGAGAAGAAATTCCCTACTATATTTCGGGTAATTTTCCACTTTATGCTGGTGAAATTATGACATAAAAGGTAAAGTGACGATATAGAACGTACTGGATATATGAAATAAGAGTAAAAATATTTTAAAATCTCGTAACACCGTACAGGTTATGTTTGCAATTCCACAATCCACATGGTTTTTTAAATTTACGTCCTCTACGGGTCTACAAACAATTAGTAGTATTTTTACTTTTATTTTGTAAATTCAGAACATATAAATATTTTCGGGCGTTCAACAATCATAAATAAGTATAATAACTTGACTTTTACTTTTATTGTGTAACTAAGAATAGATACTTGACTGAAGACTTTTAAGATTATAATATTTTCCACTTATGGATGAGATTCTGCTTCTTTGTTTTCATTTTATGAATTCAGAAAAAGAAAAATTTGTAAATATACCTCTCCTTGGCAATAAAACAAATACCACACAAATTCTGAAAAACATTGATTTTTATTTTTTTTTAAATGTATATTACAAAAGAGTTTCAATTTTGCATCTTGACTTAAATTTACGCCATGAATCTTTAAATACAATAAAATTTCACAAAACGTTATTCAAAAGTTTTTTATTTAAAAAAAAATTCATGTTTATTTACACTACACACGTTTTGTCCGTTACCATTAGCATAATTTTATTCATGATGTAGGAGTGGCATGCAAAACACTCTTAGTGGATCTCCCTCTTGAAAATTCATTTCCAATTTAACCATTTTTCGTTTCACATAATTAAGATCAAAACTTAATATTTCCTCGCTCCCAAAGGTTTTATTTTTACACCGGACTTTGCCTGAGCCTGTCGGACAGTTCGCGATTTGACCAGGCAGATTCCAAAGTGAAAGTGCTACACTGTTAGAAAAAGCTCTACTAAATTAAGTATACATGTAATGGAAGCAAAAATGCACAACATGAAATTAAATTTAGTATACCAGCGTACAGTAAATTTAGTACAGGGTGTTTTTTTTAACTTGAGACAACAAAATATCTCAAAAAATACGCATCCTACGGAAAAAATGTCTGGAATAAAAACTTTTTATTTTCGAGGGGGAAAAAAGATTTGGTAAAATTTACCCCACCCCCGCCCCCACAGGAGGCAGGGGTGGGGGCAACTTTGTAATTTCAAATGGCAACCCCAATTTTTTATTACAGATTCAGATTCTCCTTTACGAAATACGTAAGTTTTATTCGGAAAATTTGTTTCGATTCGCGATAGATGGCGCTGCAATTGCGAAAAATGAAATTGTTGACACTATTTTTAGCTCTACCAGGAATAACGACGCGGACGTAGTAGTTGTCTATTCCCTTCGGGGTGCTTAATTTCGGTGAGTCCCCTTGCCTCTCACCGTCCATCGGGGTGCTTGAATGCAGTTGGTTGACGACAGTCGATTTTGGATGTGGACATTACATATCATCGAGTCTCCACTGTCTACAATCCTCGACGTTATTCCGGCCGAGCGATAACCGCGTCTGACCGTGCTTAACGTTTATTCATTAGGAAAGTTGATTGTGTTCATTTGATTTGGGTGTGTTGGTTTCTTTCGTTTGGGTTATTGTTGTTGGTCACGTTCGTTTTAGTTGGTTTGGGTGTCGTTGTATTTCCTCATTACCTTACTTCATTACTTTTACAGTGGAAATTCCATCTCAGCAACAGAAGATTGAAATGATTCTCATTTATGGAGAAAGTGGCAGGAATATCAATGATGCTCTCACGCTTTATGCTCAACGCTTTCCAGGAAGTGTTCCTTCACGAGCTTCTTTTTACCGGGTTGTCCGAAACATCATCACTGACGGAAGTGTACAACCGAAAAAAAGGAAGCGTCAAGTAACAGTTACTGGAGTTCATAATGAAATTGCAATTTTAGCTGCAGTCACTCATGACCCTCATGTTAGTACTCGACAACTAAGCCGCGATTCCGGAATGTCTCTATCCAGTGTTTGAAAGGTATTAAAACGTAATAATTATCATCCGTATCATATTTCACTGCATCAAGAACTTCATGGCAATGATTTTCAGAACCGAGTGACATTTTGTCAATGGGCGGTTCAGCAGATACAAGGAAACCCGAATTTCTTTTTTCTAGTACTCTTCACAGACGAGTCGTCTTTCACAAACCATGGTAACGTTAATCGGCACAACATGCATTATTGGAGTGTAGAAAATTCACATTGGTTGCGTGAAGTTGAGAATCAGCGTCCATGGTCCGTGAACGTTTGGTGTGGAATAATTGGAGATTAACTTATCGGTCCGTATTTTATTGATGGAAATTTGAACGGTGAAAAATATCATAACTTTTTAGAAAATCAACTTCCAATATTGCTGGAAGACCTAAGCTTGGAAGTGCGACACAACATGTGGTTTCAACATGACGGTTGTCCAGCACATTATGCGGCAATCGCGAGGGAAGTACTCAATCGCGAATTCAATGGACGATGGATCGGTAGAGGAGTTCCAGTAAATTGGCCTGCCAGATCGCCAGATCTTACGGCGACGGATTTCTATTTGTGGGGTTATCTAAAGAATCGCGTGTATCAAGAAGTGCCCACAACTCGTGATAACATGATCGAGCGAATCAGGTCTGCTTGTGCACAAATATCACCAGACGCAATTCGCAGTGCGAGGACACCATTTTCAGCACATATTGTAAAATAATTAATCGAAATCAAGCATCCCTGTGGTGAGAGGCAAGGGGACTCACCCAAATCAAGCACCCCGATGGATGGTGAGAGGCAAGGGGACTCACCGAAATTAAGCACCCCGAAGGGAATAGACAACTACTACGTCCGCGTCGTTATTCCTGGGTAGAGCTAAAAGTAGTGTCAACAATTTCATTTTTCGCAATTGCAGCGCCATCTATCGCGAATCGAAACAAATTTTCTGGATAAAACTTACGTATTTCGTAAAGAAGAATCTGAATCTGTGATAAAAAATTGGGGTTGCCATTTGAAATTACAAAGTTACCCCCACCCCTGCCTCCTGTGGGGGTGGGGGTGGGGTAGATTTTAGTAAATATTTTTTCCCCTCGAAAATAAAAAGTTTTTATTCCAGACATTTTTTCCGTAGGATGCGTATTTTTTGAGATATTTCGTTGTCTCAAGTTAAAAAAAACACCCTGTATATATGAAACATAATATTTCAAGTATCCATGTTATGGAGCTAGTGGGTCTCAAGAATTTCGACAATAATTTCAGTTGACACAAATAGATCAAACATGATCTTGTAATACATAAAACTTGTAACGAGCGTTCTTTTACTTCTGAGTATTCAAGAATTTACGCGAGTATAAGTACATTTATTCATTTTATTCAGAATAATGCGAAATAATTAAGAAGAATTCATGAGAATCCATGAGAATTTGAAAGCATCCAAAAAAGGAAATTCAAACGATTTCAAGAGAACTCTGAAGAGTATCAGCCTTATCCTTGCACGCGGGGCTCTACAAGGATAGATGAACCCTTTTCCCTAGCTGCTCGTGGGAACAACAGTGACAAGACTAAACATAGTTGTAGGAAGTGCGGTTCAAAACAATCGAACGCGCAGAGCTCCCGACAATGGGTCAGACAACAATGCCGACTACCCTAGAGCTGGGGGAGCCAATCAAGACGGAGTCAATGCGATTTACCGGCAGAATCTCATTACTTTTAAGTGGACGGATCGACTCAGCGACGACCTGCTGGAGTGCTGTGATACCAGTATGGCCCCTAAATGAAAAGGTTACATGGCACGACTGCATGCTCTGTGGTGCGAGAAACACCCAGAGCTCTCTGGCAGGACTTTCACCGCCAAGGTTCGACAGGTCGCGCGCGAACTGCGGATCCGTCATCACACAATCAACAAGTCAAAGCTACTAACCATCAGGCAGCATATCAGGCTCAAAGAAAGGCATAGCAGGATGTCGGGAGAACTTGCTCATCGATAGATGTGTCTGTAAAGACGCAGCATCCTATCAGTGATTACTATCGATGTCCTGGATTGATTACCGGATAGCT
The DNA here is from genome assembly GCA_932195095.1 of Andricus curvator. Classification (NCBI taxonomy): domain Eukaryota; kingdom Metazoa; phylum Arthropoda; class Insecta; order Hymenoptera; family Cynipidae; genus Andricus; species Andricus curvator. Next base: position 5,396 of record CAKNYM010052627.1, on the reverse strand, counting down.
TTCGATTCAACCTCCCATAGACTTATCATCTGTCTGTTGGAAAGCCTAAAGGTTCATCCACACATCGTGAGGTGCATAGAGACATTAATGCTGCTTTGGAAAACCAGATTTACTATCTCATCTGGAAAACATCGTGTGATCACAAACAGTATCACCTTTCAGAGAGGTGTGTTTCAGGGCGACACCATGAGCCCTCTCCTCTTTTGCCTCATATTATTGCCACTATCTCTCGCACTTCGCCATTCCGAAGGGTATCTCTGCGGCCAACCCGGAAACCGAAAGCATGAGTTCAATCCTGTATTTGACATGGATGATCTTAAGATCTATGCTAGAATTCAAGAAAAACTACATCTAGCTCTAAAAATTGTCAAAGAGTACACTCAAGAGATTGAAATAGAGTTCGGGTTAGAGAAATGCACCAAGATTAATTTGAAGAAAGGAAAATTTAATGGCATCCCCGAATATCCTGAGCTCGTTGACAGAAGCGCTATACGACACCTTTGCGCTGGAGAGACCTATACATACCTGGGCGTGCCACAGAGCCGCATTCAGGACGTGACATCTATAAAGGATACTCTCCGATACAGATACAAACGTCTCATCCGACGGATATGGTCTTCCGAACTGTCGCCGAGAAACAAAGTATCTGGAACGAACATGCTTGCCGTCCCCCGTAGTATATATATGTATATATATATATATATATATATATATATATATATATATATTTATATATATATTTATTTATATTTCTTGTATGACACTTTCAGAATTTTGTATTTTTATTACACGTAATTAGATATCTTTGAAGTAAGTGTGTACAATTTTCAAAATTTTCATGCACAATCTTTGAAGTAACGGCGACTGTTTCCTCAGCGCGCATCATTTTGGTTTACTAAGCTCGTGATATCTTGTGATATATGAAACGAGATAATATGCTCCTTGCGCATAATTATTCGTTAATCCCTACGGAACAACTTTCTCACTGGAAGTTCTCTGAGAATCAACGATTTGTACCTTTAGCTATTATCCAATAGCTTTATAATAAAACTTTTATAATTAGATCGTCTCACATTTAAACGTTTAACATTAAAACATCTAACACATGAGTTATTATGATTACTTTTAAAATTAAACAATTGAAGCGTGCTCTACACTAGTACATTAAACACCACTTGCTATGAGGATCATTTTGTGCCTGTATTCACATATTAGATGACTTTTATGAAAAGTGGCGCATAATGCACTGTTGTAGAGCAAGCTCCAATTTAAAAAAATTTAATTTCACGAATCTAAATGACAAAATGTGAAATTCGATATTATAATATCAGAGTATCTGGCGACCCGGGAAATCCGGGAATTAGTCTGGAATCTTGTGCACCTTGAAAAATACGGGAAAATACCGGGAATTCGTGAGCAGATCTGGGTAATATGTAGTCACGAATTTAGATAGAAATTTTAATTTTCTGCGTCAAATTATCATTACACAATTATACGATTCAGTGGTAAAAGCACGTGACGCGTTGAACTTGATCGATTTATTGCTAACCAATCAGAAGCTGTGAAATCTTTGAAATTCACTAAACAAAAACAGGCGCAGGTAATCAATCTGTCTACTAATGTCAGAATAAAAGTCAAAGATTTTTTCATACTTTCTGGTAAATTTCCGATTGTATTATCGCCCTGAGTTTTAAATTTTAAACTTTTGAAATTGAAGCTCAACATTTTTTTAATTTTAACGCTGAATACTTTACGCGTATAAAATGGAAGCTCTCAATATTATTCAATGGAATAATTTTTAATCAAATGACGTGTAAATCCACGTTTTTATTCTCCATGCTGTAAATTGTAGGATGAATCAGTACATTTTTAGATTTTGAAAATTATATAATTTTCAATCAATTTTAGGTTAGAAACATTGAAACTTAAACATTTTTCAATTGATCGTTTAAAATCAAACACTTTTTAAACTAGAGGTGAAATTTTTTAAATTTACAGTCGTTTGCAATCAATATTTATCCAGTTGTTATTTATAAATTGAAATAAAAAATTTTCGCTTGCACTTTCAAAATTCAACTAACTGAAACAATTAAAATTCTTACCTTGAAAGGTTAAGTTTTGCATTCTGAAATTTTAACGATTCAAGACTTTTTATTTGAAATAATTAACTTTTAAATTTTTTAGTTTTGAATACTTGATTTATAATTGCTTATTCTAAATAAATAAACACACAAATACTGCTGAATATTTAAAAAATTCCTTTTTTTAATAAAAAAATTTTAATTCGTTTAAAACTGAAACTATATTTGAACTTGTATAATTTGAAATTGAATAAAAGAGTTGAATTATGAGACTATTAATTTTGAATTATTTAAAAACTGAAAATAGTTTATAGAGTTTCAATTGGACGTTTATATTTGTTTAACTACTAAATTCGCTGTCGTTTTCTGTTTTTTCGGGTTTAAAAAAATCCCTTTCATTTCAATTAGAAGTTTTTTTCCAAAGTTTACTTTTTATTCATATTAGTATTTATTTTAGTGATTGTTATACTATTTTTAATTAAAGCAAATATGGTGGAATTTTTACCCATACCATTTTTTTTATTTTCTTATAATTTTTTCTACGTTTTGTTTTGAGTGATCACTAATTTGGAAAGCAAATATTCCATATTAAACATTTTTTTCACAAATTCAAGAATCTATCATTTAATTTTCATAATAAAACAATTTGCATTTTCTTTCTTAAAATAGGGTAAAAGATACAATATTTCTGCATCACATATTTAATACTAGGTTGTAATATTTTTGACCACTCTTTCAGAAATATTGGGAAAGAAGTCTAAATAATAACATTTTCTTGGTTCTATAAACTGTCGAATACAATCCATTTTTTTACAAAACTGTGCTGATTTTTTCTTTGCTTCCGCCAAGATTTGAAATTGGAACGAATAAGTCGTAATAATTTCAAATTGTAAAATCGCTTATGAATTTAGTGTTCAAATATAAGATATTATTGAATGTTGGAAACTTATATTTTCTAAGTTCAGACTTTTCATTTCAAGGTACTCAGCGTGCTATATTCTGCGTGGGGAAGTGCGTTGCGTGCATTATACAATATATGTTAGGTTAGGCTAAAGAATTATGTTTGTGTGCGTGCAATAAGTTAGTATGAGTCTTGTGTGTCCTCCGTCCGTCCTTCCTTCTGATATACAAAGTAGGCTAAATGTAATAAGCCCCTCTATAAATAGGAATTTTTTTTTCGTGTTGGAAACGACGGTGCGGTCATGTAGAAATTACAGAACACTGCTGTAGTTTTGATTTGAGAGGCGTTCTGTGAAATATCCAGTCTTCCACTTTGTTTTTAACGGACTTTAGTTTCGCAAATTTTAAAGATTTCCGTTGCTAAAATTACTGCCCGCTTAAGAATTTTTCCTGAATTATATTTAATTCTCATAGAAAAAGTTCTGTAGAATTTACAAAAACGTAGGTTTGTAATTATTATGGATTTTTTCTCATATCCACCACATCGTAACTAATTCTGTAATTCCTCAAGTAAACATTTTTTTTCCGTGTGTTCCCCGAAACCCCTCGTGGTACTGCGTTTTATGGAAATCTACCAAATTGATGAATTTTTCCAAATTTGAGTGAAATTTTCGAATTTTGACACTCAATTTATGTTTTGCGCCCCCAAAAAACCCCTCGTACTGAGTTTAATGGAAATCTACCAAATTAATAAAAAAAAATTAATTTGAGTAAAATTGAGTAAAATCTTACAATTTTTAAATTCTGACCTCGAGTTCGTGTTCTTTTTCCCGAAACTCGCCCTCATACTGAGTTTTATAGAAATCCACCAAATTAACAAAATTTTAAAAATTTGAGAAAATTGAATTTTTGAATTTTTACTCCAAATGTATGTTCTGTTCCTCTAAAACCCTCCTGGTACCAGTTCTCCAGTTCTCGTCAGATCACTGAAGTTAAGCAGCGTTGGGCGCGGTTAGTACTTGGATGGGTGACCATTCGAGAAAACTGAGTGCTGTTGGCACATCGTGGGTGTGGTGAGCCCACACTTGTAGTTATTTACTACAAGAAACTATCCACCTAGAAACACTACCCGAATCGGGTAGTGTCACGCCTACACTGAAAGGGAAATGGCTTAATGGTATACTACTACTACCAAATTATTAAAATTTTCAAAATTTGAGTAAAATTTTGGAATTTTTAACCCAAACTTGTGTTTTCTGTCCCGAAAACCCTCCTCGTACTATCTTTCATAGAAATCTACCAAATTAATATTTTTTTTGCTCTACTTATGCTGAACCAGAAAATCTAGAATTATTTTACGAATTATTTTTCTCTTTTTCTGCACAGCTACTTGTGACTATAACGTTTTGTTACTGATATATCACAGTTTATATCAATAATTTAGCCTAAATATTGAGATCATATTTTTGCGAGTTCCGAGGCGAGAGCTTGCCCTGTCGTCAGGGTTTCGATATATTCCTCATCAAAGTATCAAACCCACAAATCTGATTACGATTTCGACACTTGGAATACACGCATCAGAGGAGATTTTTATTACGTTTAAAACATTAATTCTTGCCAAAAATCAAAGATTTAAATTTAAACAAGTTTTGGTGGAGTTTCCGGCGAGTCAGAGTGTGATTTTTAAATGGAGAAGTAGAATGGAGAATGGAGAAGTAGAAAATAATAACTTAATAACAAAAGTTATCGAGGAGACACAGCGGAAATCAACAGGTTTGTGAGTTTATCATCTAAATAAAACAACTGTTGAATGAATTGTGTAAATCATATATGAAATTGTTAATTAAATGTACTGTAAAATAAGTTAATAAGTATCAAATAATAAAATGACATTAAAATGCGTAAGAGGATTTGAAAGTTCAGGCAATGAGGAGTCAGGGATAATAAAGAATGTACAAATCTGTAATGATGAAACTGTAGATGATTAAAGATATGATTAAAGATGTAGAAGATATAAAAAAGTGCCTCTAAACTTTTAGATTTTTTCGCTGAAGATTTGGAAGTTACCTTAGCCACTGAACTGGAACAATCAGATTCAGACATAACGTCAATTTTCCCGAATGTATATATTGCTTTTAGACTCTTCTTAAACATTCCCATCACAAATTGTGAAGCTGGAAGATCTTTCTCAACTCTAGCTAGGGTAAAATCAGAACTTCGTTTAACTGTGGGTGATAAAAGATTAACTGTTCTCAGTTTAATGGCCATCGAGAAAGATCGTCTAAAGTCATCTTTTGAAGATCTAATAAAAAAATTTGCAAACGTAAAAGAGCGAAAGAATGTGTTTCTTAGACGTATGAATATATAATAACACATAGGTCATTAAGTCCCGGGACTGAGACACATATGGCGCCG
>CAKNYM010052626.1:536393-632722 GCA_932195095.1 Andricus curvator | reverse complement strand
TTTGGATTTTTCATTACTTCTTGTGCAATAAAAATGTGAATTTTCGATTTTTCAAGAAAATTGAAAAAGTCATTATGATAATCTTGTAGGGCGTGCAAAAAGAAACACTTTTCTTGTCGTGACTTTTTTTCGTATCGTGCGTTGTTTGGCTGAAAATGTGAATTTTCGTTTTTTCTTTTGGATTTTTAAAATGCTGTAACTCGGAAAATTTTCATTTTATCGAAAAATGTCATAAGAATAAAATATTTGAATTTTCAATTACTATAAGCAGCCGTACATATAATTTCCAAATTTTGAAAAAAAACGGTCCAAAAAATTTTCAAAATGCCCTCACTTTTTGAATTTTCATCCAAAATGGCTGGCTAACGAACTTGACCTTTAGTTTAGGAGACTAAAAGAGTATACCGAAGGCCAGTCAAATCAATCAATTCTTTCGAAAGTTATCGTGTTCACAGACAGACATACAGACAGACAGACAGACAGACACATTCGTAAAAACCTGTTTTTTGGGTTCAGGGGGTCTCAAAACGTGGACATTTGACAAAAACCGGGGGGGTCAAATTTTACACAAATCTAATACCTTCTCTAGATGAGAATGTAAAAATACAGAACAATTTTGAACACAAAATGGGATGGTTAAACGTTAAGTTGAACAAATTAATTTTTAACAAAAAAAAAACGGATTTTCAAACAGTTCAATTTTCAACCAATGTGATGAATTTTCAACTAAAATGATGAATCTTCAACTGGAATAATTGAATTTTATACCAAAAGGGTACAACAAATTTTCACCAAATATTTATATTTTTAAATAAAAAGATCAATGAATTTTTAATTGATTTCACTAATTTCAGAAGATTTAAAAAATTTATATCGATTCTAAAAAATTTCAAATTGATATATTGTAGGAAAATATTTGAAAGAATTTCAGTAGATTCCAAGAAACTTGTTATTTACTTTAATAATTTGAAGGAATTTTAAAAGACTGGGAATATTTCAGGGCATTTGAAAAGAATCCAAAGCATTTAAAAAAGATGTCAATAATTTCAATGAATGCCAAAATATTGTAAAGGGTTTGAAATATTTTAGGATATTTTAACAGATTTCAAGGAATTTTCAACTGATTTTAGTAATTTAAATGATTCAAAAGGAGTTTTGAAGGAATTTTTCAAGATTAGGAATATTTTACGGTATTTCAAAAGAATACAAGGTATTTCCAAGAGATTTCAACAATTTAAAGGAATTTCAAAAAAATGTAAAGGATTTGAAAACTTTTAGAGGTTTCTTGAAGATTCCAAGGATTTTTCATTTGATTTCAGTACTTTAATTGATTTCAAAGTTTTAAAAGGTCTTGAAATATTTTGGGGAATTTGTAATGACTCCAAGGAATTTTTTTATTTTAATAATTTTAAGCAATTTGAGAGGAGTTAAAATATTTTAGGCTATTTTTTAAATTTTCATTTGCTTGTAAAGCGATTAAAAAAATTTCATGAATCCAAGGAATTTTGAATTGATTTCAGTAATTCATTTCAGAGGATTTCAAATATTTTAGAGTATTCTAAAAGATTCCAAGGCATTTTCAAAAGAATTAAAAAGATTCAGGGAATTTTAAAAAAGTTTTGAGGATTTGAAAACTTTTAGATTATTCTAAAAGATTCGTAGGAATCGAAAGCTTTGCAAAGTTTCAACTTTCAAGTAATTTTAAAATGATCAATATAAATATTTAAGAAATTTGAAAAAAATCCAAGCCATTTCCAAGAGATTTCAATAATTTTGAGGAATTTCAAAAAATGGTAAAGGAGTTGAGAACTTTTAGAGTATTTTAAAAGATTTCAAGACATTTTTGTAGGCTTTAAAAAGTTTCAAGTGATTTTTGAAGAATCTAAGGATTTCAATTATTTGAAAGAGTTTCAAGGGATTGGAAATATTTTAGGGTTGAAAACACATTTTCGCAGAAGGAAAAGAAATATATTTTTTGAATAGTTTTTGTTTAATTCAGCTTTTAATAAGAAAGATACTGTAACGTTTATAAAGGCCTGGAAAGTTCTATCAACAGGATAATTTTCATGTTTTAATCAAAGAATTGAATCATTTTTACGTAAACAACAGATAGGATAAAAATTTTCATATATAAGAATGTTATACTAAAATACATTTTACTTTTTCGTAATAACGTGCATCATTTATGATAAAAATTAGAAAATTAATTTTTCATGAAAAAAATTAACTACAATATTGCTGAGCAAATAGACAGCTTAAAAATTTGTTATCATATTTCTCAAAAACTGAAAGATTGGTAATTACTGCCATTATTCTATGCATCATTAATTTTTTTAAACTTTGTAAAACTTATATAATAATGAAAATTAATATTATTCGTAGTATTTATCAATTTGAAATTTATATGAACATATACATGTTATAACGAATAATTCACAATTTATTTAAGAAATAAAATGTCTTTTAATTTATAAAATAAAAAATCTATTACGGCAATATAATTTACAAATAAATTAAGCTTTAAACAAATTTAAGAGCCAATTATTAGAAATTGAATTATAATTATATTAAGAATTTTTTCAAGATGATAACGATGGCAGAATTTACCTACAAATAAATTATGAGAAATACATTACTCCTTTAGCTTTAATAGAAAAAAAATGAAAAGGAGCTCCTTATTGGAGGCTACGTACATCATTCTGTAGTGCCTTCTAATTATTTTGCACAAATTCATGGTTTTTTCTTCTTTTTGATTCACCTTAATGAAAATTCATTCCCTATAACAAACATTTTTCAGCAAAAATAAAATATAATTCACTTCGTTCACGAAAACTACCCTTTATAGGTTAGGTTTGTCAATTTTAACGAAAACTTGTATTCAATTTATTTATCTCTATGAACGATTGAAATAAAAGTTCATTGTACTATTTAGTTCGATTTAATATAGAAAATAATATAAAATGAGCCATATTAATATAAAAAAAACACATTTCTTTGCTGTTTCATAATAGGGACATGCATTATGGAACAGCTTTGCTTAAACTAAATTAAACTTTCAATAGGCGTTTCGCATTCAGAAAAGATCAGCGCATTCATTGATATAAACATTTTGAAAATATATTCTACTATCGTTGAAAAATTTATGAAAATCTCAAATTAATGTATAGAATTCCTGAAAATAAAAACAAAAATCCAACGCCCAAATTTGGACAAAAACCAAAAAACGCTCCCATTGCAATTAAAAAAAATTTCTTTGTTGAAAAAAAAAATTTTCTTCGGACAAAAATAAAAAAGAGGAAAGAACCACGAGAAAGCAACCAACCAAATCCCCTTCCGTCTCTTTTTTTATTTCTTTTGTCTTTTTACTTTCATTATTATCAAATCACAACACAAAAACATTCATAATATTCACCTAAATAAATATTGGTAAATATTCTGAATGTTTTTGTGTTGTGATTTGATAATAATAAAAATACAAAAGAAAAAAGAAATAAGAAAAAAGAGAAGGAAGGGGATTTGTTTGGTTGCTTTCTCATTTTTCTTTCCTCTTTTTTATTTTTGTCCAAATAAATTTTTTTTTTTTTCAAGAAAGAAATTTTTTTTTGAAATTCCAATGGGAGCGTTTTGTGATTGTTGTCCAAATTTGGTCGTTGGATTCTTGTTTTTATTTTCACGATTTCTATACATTAACTTGAGTATTGGACGTTAAGTGGGATTTTGAATTTGATTTTAATCTAATTTAGTCCTAGAATTTTAATTTTTGAAAATCTCAAAACCCACTTAAAATTTGTCTCATGATAGGTACCTCTACCTCATCAGTGACGAAAACGAAATTGGTGAAGAATTTTTCGACTTGGCAAGAGTTTGGTCAAGGATTACCTCAGAATTTTGAAAAGGAGAATGCACGAGATATCAGGTGAAATTTATTGAAGGTTTTAGGTGAACCCCTTCAGGTAATCTGCAGATAAGTGGCGTTTCCTACCAAATCAATAGGGATAATATCCGGTAGGCATAACTTCTCTGGTTACCCTTTAAGTGTCATACATCGTTCCAGATACGAGTGTGCACACATATATATGGGTGGTTTGGGTGGTTTGGGTTAGTGGGGTTGAAGGTATTACTCCTAAATGAAGTTACGAGGCTGTGGTTTACCAGCTTACGAACTCCCATAACGACAAAGACCTTTGCAGTCTTCGCATTAAGCGTTGCTCATATGTTCATAATCTTAGCTGGAAGTGCATGCTATCAAACATGATGCTTAAGTTAGTTATGCACTTACGTATGAAATATGCTCATAAACATAAAGGTGCTTATCTGAATTTATTGATTGCACAATTGCACAATAATAGACTTCTGTTGTGTAATTTTGTACACTTATACAAATTTAAGAAAAATTACTTCTTTATAATTAATGTATAGAATTCCTGAAAATAAAACCAAGAATTCAACGATCAAATTTGGACAAACACCACAAAATGCTCCTATTTCAATTTCTAAAAACACAAAAAAATTTGTTTCTTTGCACAAAAATAAAAAAGAGGAAAGAAGAATGAGAAGGCAACCAACCAAATCCCCTTCCCTCTCTTTCTTATTTCTTTCGTCTTTTTTTATTTTTATTATTATCAAATCACAATATGAAAGTTATTTCGTCGCTGTTCCTACCTGCTGTAATTTTTCTTGCCTGGATAAGGCTGCTGTGTGAGCACCGAAACGTTGGTAAAAATTGCGCATGCTTTCCTATTGTGATTTGATAATAATAAAAATAAAAAAAGACGAAAGAAATAAAAAAGAGAAGGAAGGGGATTTGGTTGGTTGCCTTCTCATTTTTCTTTCCTCTTTTTTATTTTTGTGCAAAGAAACAAATTTTTTTTGTTTTCAGGAATTGCTGTAGGAGCATTTTGTGGTTTTTTTTCTCCGAATTTGATCGTTGAATTCTTGTTTTATTTTCAGGAATTCTATACATTAACTTGATTATTGGACGTTAAATGGGATTTTTAATTTGATTTTAATCTAATTTGAAATTCTTAAATTTCAATTTAGCTGACTTGGATTGGAGGTAATTTCTAACCACCCTTTTTTTGAAATGATGTTTTTTAATCAGATCAAAGTTACATATGGCCCTGAAGCCTTCAGATAGGTTAAATTATGGTGTGATATCAACCAAAAATTAAGAGGCAGTATCCTTCAGAAAAGGTTTTTATTGAATGTCGAAGAAATGATGTTTTACCTAAAAAAATATTTGTCTTGCATAACAAATTTCGAGATTTTGCTTTTCTCAGTAATTTTTGCAATAGACAATTTGAACATAATTTAAAGAATTTCAAACTCTCAATGCTGAATTTACTGATCAAGGATGTTTCAAATCATGTTAATTTTTTAAAAGTAAAAATTTCCAGAATCAAAAGTGAATTAGAAGTATGTTTGCCACAAGATTAAATCATTGATCTTTTAAAACATCAGATTTTCCTTACTCGAAGATTTTTGAACAATGATAAAAAGCATGAGAACAAACTTTCTATTTTGATTGATCAACAAACTAATATTCAAGAGCAAAATTTAAATTTACATAAGATTTTTGAAAAAGAAGATAACGATCCTTGGTTTGTAAATTTGGCAAATATTCAAATTCCTGATTCATTTGCAGATATTCTCAGATTAGGTAAAGGTTTTAGTAACCATGTGATGAAAAGTAAATCGAAACAAATGATGGAAATAGTCAAAGATATTGAATCAAGTATACACAAAATTCCAGTATTAGATCAACAGGATTTCCGAAACAAGGTTTTACACTTGTCAAAGAGCTTTGTTGATAAAAATTGTTTGCACATTAGTAGTATTGATCGTAAAATTTCTGAAGGTTTCAGGATAACAAAAGATTTCCTTAAAACCAACCCTGATATAATTTTCATGAATTCTGACAAAGGCAATATTACAGTTTGTATGAAGAAATCAGATTACGTCAGGGATATGGAAGATTTACTTTCCAATCGTGATAACTTTGAATTATTGAATTAAAATTTGTTGAAACAATTAAGAAGAGACACTTTCAAGATTCTAGACAATTGGAGAAAGAAAGGACTTCTGGAAAAGGATATAAGATGGACTGATATAAATACCGAAGACATAGTTCTTGCAAGATGTTATGGTTTGAGAAAGATTCATAAAGATGGCTATCCTTTGAAATTTCTTATTTCAACTATTAGCACTCCCACGAAATTTTTAGAACAAAACTTTAATTTGATACTTAGAGACGCAATTACAACTTCCAAATACAATATTAAAATATATGGGAATTCGAAAAAATTATTATTAAAAAAACTGTTCCTGATGACCATGTAATGATTTCTTTGGATGTTGTTTAATGTTGATAATGATAATGATGATAATGTTTCCAAGTATACCCCTTGAATTGGCTACACAGGCAATTTTAAATAGATGGGATAATATAAAAACACGTACTCGATTAAGTCAAAAAGATTTAATTAAAGGGATAGTTTTCATTATGAACTCAACTTATTTTAAATTCAATGGATCTTTTTATAGGCAAAAATTCTGTACTCCCATAGGTTCAGTCATTTCTCCGATTTTAGCAGAAAATGTTTTGCCCTTTTACTTTCGGTATGTTGATGACACCTTTTCATGTGTTCCTCTAGCAAAGTTACAGGCAATTTTTGATGCTTTTCATAGTTTTCATTCTATTTACCCATGAAATAGAGAACAATAATAGAATCAGTTTTTTTGACGTAGAAGTTATTAAGGGTCAGGATGGTAATATTATTACCAATTGGTATGGGAAAAGTACATATTCAGGTAGAATTTTAAATTTCTTTTCGGCTCATACTTTCCAAAACAAAATTGCAGTAATCAAAAACTTAGTTGACAGAGCTCTAGGTTTGTCCCACATTTCATTTCACAAAGAGAATTTGAATATTGTTAGGCATATCGTTTTTCTTAATCATTACCCACAAAAGTTGATTGAGCAGCATATCACAATTAGAATTCAACAAATCAAAAACAAACAAAGTAACATTTTATCTACAGATAATCAGAAAGAATTGAGAGAATTTTGAATTTGATTTTAATCTAATTTAAAATTCTTAAATTTCTTTATAATTAACAATAATTTATTTAAAATAAAAAGTTATATAATGGCATCCTGGTACATACCAAAAGTATGTTTGCCAACAGGATGTTTCATGTATGACTTATTTGCAATAATTTGAGACTTTCTGTAAATAAAAGCAGTTACCTTCATACCTGCAATAATAGTTTTTCAAGGAAGATTCTTTGATATGTTTAAATTATTTAGGAATTCTACTTTATTAAATATAAAAATAATCTTCAATATTTCTGAAGAGACTGATTTAAAATAAATTTGTTGAATGTTTGCTGAAAAAAAATTCTTAAAAAGGGAATTACTAAAATGGTACATGTGTTTGATCACTATGACAATGGGAAAAATTTATTTTTCAAGTTTAGGAAAATATTGCAAATACAGACTTTTGAGTTATTCTTTAACACTTGGCTTTTGTAATCTCTGTTCTATGAAGCTGGGTTCCCTGTTTTTTCAAGTTTAGGGTGGGATGAGATACTTGTCACTGTATGCGTTGTGTCCTTGAACTAGAAAGTCGTCTTTTAAAATCAGTAAATATATCCAGAATAATAACATTTTAATTTTTGTCTAATGTGATCAAAAATAATTTTTGGAAAAACAGTTTTCATCTTTCACTGGATTTAAGGACAAAAACATCCAAAGGATAAGTTCTCATTAAAAATTGAAATTGAATCTTGATTTTGATTTCTTCGGATATTTCAAACTGATTGACAGTTGAATAAATTCTACAGATTGTTCGATTGAGATGTTAATGAAATATTTATTTAAAAAAAATGTACAATATTTTTCCTAGAAATATTTAAGATAAACAAATGTATTACTAATAATTAATAATGATAATTAATAATAATAATTAACTTCAAATTCAATTCTACTTTTTAATTATTATTAGCATAACATAAAAATATTCCTTTCTCTAGTATTTGTTTCAAAAAACGGTTTTTTGAAGAACATACTTTTTTTTTTAACCCTTCTTGTGCAATTTTGTTGCAAAATTCGACTGTTTTATGTTCATTTTTTTGTTTAAATGTACTTTTGAATATTTATTAAACAGAGACATTAAGCCATATACCCTGTTGTCGTTCTCTAGTGTTCGGTTCTTTTTACCGTTCTCAAAAGTTCGATTCTTGGTCAACCCAAAAATTTTTGGTCTAGGTACAATGATCGATTTTCCAATAATTTCACATATCCTTTCTGTTCACAAAAAAATTAGTTCTTCAAAAAAATATATAATTCTTTTTGACAGGGATGTAATCCTTTTTCTGAAACACGCTTTCTTTCGCAAGATGTTATGTTTTACTACAAGTCAATTTTTACTAGGAATCTATATTATCATCGGTAACGATCAATCAGTTGTGTAATTTTGCGGATTTAGAAAAGTTTAAGGAAAATTACTTGCTTATAATTAAAAATAAAATATCAAAAATAAAAAGCTCGATATACAGTTATATAATGGCATCCTGGTACATACCAAAGTATGTACCAGGTCTCAGATGAGCTTTTTTGGAAAATTTGACAGTTTTAAGTTTATGTTTTCTAAAAAATGTGCTCTCAAATATCTCTCATCTTATAAAAGATTTCGTTTTGGCTGACAAAACATCGACCTGTACTACTTTCCTGAAATGTCTGGCTAAAAACAGACCCGCACTACTCGGTCGTCCTGATGAAGAAACTATACAACTACATTTTTGTAAAAAATGAGGTTCTTCATATTATTGGATTTGTTATGGAAACACGAACTTAACTATGCTAATCATTATTAAAAATTATAATTAACCTTCGAGAAAATTAGGTCTTATATCTACAGCGATTTTCAAGAATTCCTAATAAAGAAACAATACATCTGCACAAAAGTGTAGCACATTTACACGAATTTCAGGATTGTGGACTGTCTGAGTCTTCAGATCCTGATGAAAAAAACACATTTACGCAGATGTGGATTTTTTCATGGGAGAATCGATAATTTGGTAAGTCGAGTTTCTGATACTAAATAGCATATGTACATACATAAGAGTTATCCAAAAATTCGACTTTACATTGTTGATGATCGATACCCTCCCCAATTCGTCTGATTTCCGGAAAAAGAAATTTGCTATTTTTTTAAAAATTAATCAACATTAACAGGATTTTGAAATTAACATGGGATTTGAATGGGAAAAGCTTGTTTTCTGAAAAAAATAAGGAAAGAAGTATTTGTTATATACTTTTTGTAAATTAAAGTTTAGTCACCTCTAAATGAATGTTTAAGAAATATTTTCCACAGAATAAATTTTAGTTTCAGAAAAAGTTAAAAAAAAACCCCTTGTATTGTGCTTTGAAAATACCCCAAAAAATGCAAAATAGCAGTTTTATGTGAAATTCATGCTAAAGACTGAACTTTTTTAATTTTTTCAAAATCAATCTTTTTTATTCGATAAGTTACAAGCTTCCAAGTGTTTTTTAATCAATTTTCACTTTTTAAAACAATCATTATTGATGAAAAGTTGATGAATTTGAACAATAATAATTATTGTTTAACACTTTTGATAATTTTTAACACAATTTCCATTGCATTAAACAATTTTTTGTTTCAGATTCATGGAAATTGTTGAAATGATTTTAATTCGTGTGAAAATTTTTTCATCTTGTAAATCGTCAAAAGTTATTATTTTTCCGAACTAATGTCTCAGGTAAAGAATGTTAAGAGTGATATTTATTGTAAAAGACAGCTTGCAATCATTTCGACAATTAATATCACTTGCTCCTTTCCATAGGAAGGATCGAGAACATTCTAGTTTTTTTTAATCTCTTACACTGTGTCGTTTATTAATCAGTATTTTTTTTATCAATGAAATCGATCAGAAAAAATAAATATCAATAACGTAACTGAAAAAAACGGTTTAAAAGTATTATTATTGTTTAAAAAATTAGGAGATAAGTTATGAAATAAGAAAATACTGAATTATAAGCTACACAGTGTAAGGGATATAAGGAAACTAAAATTTTCTTGAAGTAAATGATGATTTATTGTTTAAATAATTGCAAACTGTCTTCCACAGTAAATATCAATCTTAGCATTCATTAAATTCGTTATCGATTCCAGAAAGTAGTAATTTTACAAGATTTAGAAGAGAAAAATTAGTTATAAAAAAAAGAAAATTGTTTAAATAATTGCGAAACATCGTTAAAAGATATATTACTCTTAAAATTCGTTAATTGTGTAATTTATTATTATTATTATTATTATACCATCAAGCCATTCCCCTTTCGGGGTAGGCGTGACTAATTCCAGAAAATAATAACTTTTCACGATTTGAGGCGAAAAAATGTTTAAAAAAATAACCATTGCTTGAGCAATAAAAAATTAGTCCAAAAATACTTGGAAACTTGTGTCTTATCGTAAAAATTATTAATTTTGAGAAAATTAGAAAAATATAGTTTTTAGCATGAATTTTACATAAAACGGATATTTTAAATTTTTCGGGGTATTTTCCATGTGCAATACAAAGGGGATCGATTTCAAATCATTTCTTTAATTAAAGAAAACTAAATTCTTGAGAGGCCGATTAAAAAAAAATAATTGTTATCACCTTTATTTAAACATAAAGTTGAAAAAAATTGTAAAATTTAATATATTGTTGCTTAAATAACACGTAATTAATTAAAAATAATTAGTATTACGATGTACTCCATGAATGAACATTTTAGAAACATAATTCAACATTATATTAGAAAACAAGTCATTTGTTACTAATAATTCTATTGTTATGAACAATGGTAGGTGATTTTTGATATAGTTTGATAGTTACTAGGTGATTTTCCTTTGCAATTCAATTTGAAGTAATATACAAACATTGTAAAATAAAAATAAATATATTTTTTATTTTCATGAAAAAATTTTATAAACAAATGCCCAGTTTGAGTCATTTGTTTTTGCTTGATATTAGGTTAATATTGGCAAGACCAACAAAGAACGTTTGAAAAAAGTAAATAAAACTCTTTAAAATTTCTCATACTGTGAAATTGTTTATAAAAATTTTTTAAATAACAATCAAGGTCGTGAAATGGCAATATAGTTCACTGAATCCTAATTGGAATGTCAAACAAAACGCGTTTAAAAAAAGTACCTCAAACACTAAAACATTGCTCAAACGCGGCAATTGTTCATGAAATTTGTTGATACCAATCACATTTGTTATAATGTGACAATATAGTTAACTAAAGTATCACTAGCGAGTTTAACAAAGTTCGTTAAAGGAAAGTAACTGAAACTGTTAAAAGTTGTTCAAACTGCGCATTTCTTTATAAAATTTGTTTATAACATTTATAAAATTTTTATGAAATGACAATATAATTTAATGAAGCATTTGGACAAGTTAAACACAGCACGCTTAAAAAAGAAAGTACTTTAAAATTATAGCGATTCATCCTATAGTGAATTCCTCTAAATGACTGGCTGAAATTTCACCTGCTCTACTGTCACTTGAATGATTAATTAAAAATTGGTTTGCACTACTGTCACCTGAATGGCTGACTGAAATGGACTTGAACTACTATCGTAGAATTGGCTGACTAAAATTGATTAGCACGACTATCGTACAAATAGCTAAATGAAATTCGTTAGCACTGCTGACACCCAAATGGCTGACTAAAAATAGGTTGCACTACTGTCTACAAAAATTCTACCTAAAAACTGACTTGTACTACTTGGGTCAAATGGATGATAAAATTAAACTCTATTTCCTTACTTCAACCAAAATTTTAAATCTAGACATTCTTCTTAAAGATTGAAGCGGCGATTGTGTGGTGCAGAGTTTCCTGAAATTGCAGTGAAATTGGAGGCGAGTTGATAGTAAGAGTGTATAAAAACGTTCTGTGAGTGGAAGACTGACTGTTAGAATTAAAGGAATTGAAAAGCAGGACTTGGACTCATCACACTATTGAAATTTCTTCACACTTTTTTTGAGTAATGACACTTTTTTCCTACTATTCCGAAAAAATGACAATAAAAACAGTATTTCCTCACAATTTTCAGCTAATGCCACTATTTCTTTACTCTTTCTCCAAAAATATTTTGTATTTCTTCGCTAATTGGCTAAAATATTATATTTTGAACCACGTGACCTCCCTTGTTAGGGACAAATAAAGGAAAGAGTTAGTATAAATAAAGGTGACGGGGGACTATTAGAGAAAGGAACGAGGGAGAGAGGAAAATAAAAAATGGTAGGAAACAGAAAGAGACTAGACATAAGAGAAATAAGGAATGGAGGATATGTTATTAGAATGCAGCAGGATTGAAAAAAAGATAGGAATTCATGAGAAACTTGGAACAATAGGACGTAGTAGTAGTGATGAAGACGTGACCAGATGAAAAGGGATGGGAAATAGTAAAGAAAAGGTTACCAAGAGGTTACAGATTGCAGGTTTCAAAGAGGAAGAATAAAAAAGGCAGAGCAATGGGAATAATGGTGGTGGGAGTAATAAAGGAATGTATGATAGGGAAGGATCGGAAAGAGATGAAAGAGATGAAAGAACAAAAAGAAGACTTAATATTAGAAGAGGTCAAGATGAGAGGAAAGATGAGGAAAATAATAAGGGTTTATGTGAACAGAGATATGCAGGCAAAAGCAAAAGGGATAAGAGAACTGATAAAACAAACATAAACCAGGGATTGAGCTTATAATAGGAGAAAATGTGAATGCGTGAACAGGAGATAGAAGAGGAAGGGAATGAGGAGGAAGAAGAAGATAATCCAAAGAAAAGACACTGAATGGGGAGGCAAAATAAATGGCTAAAGAGTCTGGAGGAGATGGGATGGTTTCTACTAAACGGAGATATAGAAGAGGATAAGGAAGGTGAATCTACATGCTGAGAAGCAGAAAAGGGAACGGAAATTAATTATGTGATAGTAAACGATGCGCTGTGAGAGAAAATGAAGGAACTAGAGAGAGGAGAGTAATAACAATAAGAATAAAAAGGAAGTAAAGGTAAAAGAAACAGGGAAATGCCAATAGAAGAAAAAGAGCGGTTTAAAGAAAAGGTTAAGAATATCAAGCTGAGAGAGAAAAATGTAAACGAGGAGATGGAAATAATGATAGGAGAAATGAAAAGAGTATTTAAGGGCACAATAAAAAAAAAAAGTTACTAAAGGAGGGTCTAGAAGTAGATAGGATGAAGGATGTGAAGAGACGAAGAAGGAACTGAGAAAGAAATTAAGAAATAGGAAAAAAAGAAAAAGTAGTGGAGAAACATATAGGAGATGAAAAATGAAGTATACTGAGATGTGGGATAAAAAAAGAGGAAAATAAAAGGTTTGAAGAAGAGGTGGAGAAGGCTAAGACAGAAGAAGAGGTTTGGAAGGTAATCAATACAGAGAGAAAAAGAGTGGAAAGAATAAACCAGGATATTGAGATGGCAGAATGAAAAAAATATTTTGTAGAAGGCACCTAGTATAGATGAGATTCAGAATGAATTCTGGAAATATGGGAGGAACGAACTAAAGGAATAGTCATGGATAATGTGCAATAGAGTATGGAAAGGAAAGCTGTGGCCAAGGCTAAAGAAAGTAGGAGTAGTGTTACCGTAACTGAATAAAGGCAAAGAGGAGGTGGTGAAAGATTATAAGGGAGTGACACTAATGCCAAGTTTGTATAAGTTATGTGTGACTATTTTATCGGAGAGGTTGAAGAAAAAAATTGAGGAAGGAAAGATAGTGCCAGCGAATCAGACAGGATGGGAATGATAGCAATGTTCATGGACTTAAAGGCAGTGTTTGACTCTTTGGACTAAGTCAATATAGAAAACGTTATGGTGAAAAAGGGTATAAAAAAAGATTTAATAAAGAGAGTACCGGAAATTTTCAGAGAGACAAAACGCATAGTAAAGGTAGCAGAGGAAGTAGGAGATAGTTTCTGGTTAGTGAGAGGAGTAAGACAAGTTTGTCCTCTGAGTCCACTTTTAGTTAATATATTTACCTCTGATTCAGAAGAGGAGATAAAGAAAATATAATGAGGAGGAATTAGTATGTGAAAAGAAAAGATATACACACTGGAATACGCGGACGATATAGTGCTGATGGCAGAGGATGAAGAAGGGATAGCGGGCTTAATTACAGGATTGGAGAGAGACTTAGGTGCTTAAAAGGAGTGTAGGAAAGACATAGATAATAAGGTTTAGAAAATTAGGGAAAAAAAGGATTATGAGATGGAAGCGAATGAAGCTAGAACAAGTAAAGTAGATCATAGAGCTCATATAAGAGAAAGGATAAAAGCAGCGGCAAGGGTAATTAAACAGATATGGGGAATAGGGAAAAGGAGGTGAAAAAAGATCATAAAAGGAGAATGTGGTTATTTGGTACTCTGGGATGGTCGTTATCAGGCTATAGAGCAGAGATATGGGGAAGGAAGGAAAGGGAAGAGATTCAGAGCTTACAAGAAGAATATATAAGTTGGACGCTAGGAGTAGACTGGAGGACGCTTGGTTATATGATTAGAGCGGAAAAGAGGGCATGGAAGTTTTAATGGAAGATAAGGGAGGGAAAGGAAGAGGGGTTAGCGAAAAAACGTTTGAAGGAGGTAGAAGAAAGGAGACGGAGGCCGATAGAATTAACGAGATGAGAAGAAGAAAGAAGAAAGAAGAAAGTTCTTTAGGACTAGAGATACAGAAGAAAGGACTAGAGGAACTATAAATAATTGGATGAAAAAAAGGGAAAGACAATTAATAGAACGATGGGGGATGATTGAGGAAGCATAATATATAATAAATAGTATAAGATGACAAAAAAAGGAGAACCAACGTATTGCGAATGGGGATGTGTAGAGAGCAGATGGACCAGACTAGTAAAATTCATATTGGGAAACGAGGTTAGGGAAGCATGTATTGGAAAGAGGAAGAAAACAGAATGTGCAAAATTTGTGTGAATAGTTGTAAATAATTATGAATAGTAAAGATAAGATAATATAAAATGCATAGCTGGTGATATTGTAAGGAAAGGAGGTCATGTAAATCTTTGGGGGACAAATTATGAATGAAGCAGAGAAAGAAGGACCCCTGAATTGAAAAACAGCAAGAGTTGCCTCGAATTTAGAATCCTCTCCTTCCAAATGCAATCTTTCAAGAATGAATGAGGTTGGAATATATAATTCCAATTCGCAAGTCCTCCACAACCACTTTATGCAAACACAATTTGAAAATCAGGACGTAGTTGACACAAGAATTGCAAGTTTTGTTCATAGAACTAATAGGAAACGAGACAAGAGTCCTAAAGAGGAAGGAGGCGACTCGTTAATGAAGAGGAATAAGAGTAACGAGGGAAGAAAATCGCCAACTGTTGGAAGAGAAAGGCATTAAATTAAGAAGAGAGAAATCGTGAAACGTGTCGCTTGCGGGACATGGTATTAAACTCGACCGGGTAGGTGAGCGTGGGTGCCATCGTATCAAAGTGGTACACGATGTGGTTGGCACTCCTGCCAAACGATAACTGCTGCCCCTTAATTTCCCCTTCAGAAATTTTCTCCTGGTCTTTCAACCCTTTCTCGTACCAAAACGTAAGGCCGACATTTTGTGACCTCGTTTCTAGGCCTCGCACATTTATGTGGGTGTAACGTAACGTAACGTCACCCGATTACACCTACGCCGGGGATAATGGGGCTCATAAGACCTACTTAACTTAGGGACACGCGAAATTTTCGTAATCTCCTCCCACTTTTCACATAAAGTCGCCAGCCGACCAATACGAGTCTTTCTTGAGTGGAAGATAGCCAAAAATATTATTCTGGAACGATTATGGTCATGCCATCCGGTCCGGAGAAGAAAGTTTTATGGGAGTGCTAAGTGGCGTTGAGGTTTAGGAATAGGCATTGTAAAATTGATAAAATGTTCTGCATCAGGATTTTAATCAGGGGCTGTTCAAAAAGTACGTCACGCTATTTTTAACTCTTTTTCCGACCCATCCTTTGTTCGTCGCAGATCATCACACAAAGCTTGAACTCCCTAGGGGGTTAACGTCACAAATAAGAAAACCCAATCCCCTTTTACGTGAAATTTTTTTTCGATTTTCATTTGATAAAAGTTTGAAATAAAACACAAAACAGATAAACATAATATTTTTACAGGGAAAGGAGAAAAATAATAGGGGAATACATTTTTTTCAATCCAATTAATGTATACGTGTCATATTGAACTCAATATGAGAAGCTTAAGATTTTAAGTCGAAATATATTCCATTTCCAACAGAATAGTTCAATTCTTTACCCAAACAGATTAATTTTTAGCGAAAGAGTTTTCGAATTTGCAAGCTAAAAAGTCGAATCTTCAAGCCTAAAAAGCTAAAAAGTTGTGTTATTAACAAAAATTTGATTTTTTACATAATAATAAAAAATTAGAACAAAATAATTGAATTTGTTAGCACATAGTTGAATTTTCGACAAAAAACATAAATTTTCAACCAAATAGTTAAATTAAAAAAAAAATTATCTACCAGAAAGTTGCGTTTACAACACAAGAGACGAATTTTTAACTGATAACATGAAAAGTTGAGTTTTCAACGAAAAAGTTAATTTTCAACAAAATAATAAAATTAAAAAAAAATAGTTGAATTGCTAACCACATAGTTGAACTATTGACCGAAAAAGATGATTTATTACCAAATAGTTTAATCTACAGCAAAAAAGATTATCAACAAAAAAGTTGCATTTATAACCGAACAGTTGAAGTCTCAAGCAAAAGGGACGAATTTTGAACGAAATAATTGAATTTTCAACCCAAAAGTACGAATTTTCTTCAAAAAGTTGTATTTTTAATCCGAAAGGCTGAATGTCCGATATAACAGTTGAATTTTCAAAAAAGTAATTAAGGTTTCAAACAAATAGTTAAATTTTCAAAAAAATAATTGAATTTTTAACAAAAAAGTTGAATTTTCAACCAAGAAAAAATGAATTCTCAGTAAAAAGTGTAATAGTTGATATTTCAAAAACAAAAAACGAGTTTAATTTTTGATCAATATCAGATAAATTTAACCAAAAAGACGATTTTTTTAAGCAAATAGTTGAATTCTCAACCAAAATAGAATAATTTTTCAACTAAAACAGATGAAATTTCTACCAAAAGAGATGAATTTTCAAATCAAAAAGACGAATTTTCTACCAGAATTTTGAATTTTTTTCTAGAAAATATGAATTTTCAATAAATCAATTAAATTTTCAACGAGAAAGGATTTTTTAACACAAAATTGTTGAATATTCTACGAAAATGATAGAATGTTTCACACAAAAAGACAAATTTTCAAACAAACAGATGAGTTTTAAACTAAAAACTATTAATCTTTAACCAGATATGGAATACCTAAATTTGCAGTGAAAAAATTTTATTTTAAATTTATAGAGGAATTTTTAACAAAATAGTTCAATTTTCAAAGAAAAATGTAAACTTTCTACCAATTCGTTGAATTTTCAAGCCAAAAAGACGAATTTTCTACAAAACAGCTAAATTTTCATTTCGAAAATGTCAATTTTTTAACGAAAAATTTAATTTACAACCAAATAGTTAAATTTTTAACTAAAGTAATAAATCTTCAACCAAAAAAATTAATTAATTTTTCACAAAAAAGTTTAACTTTCAAACAAGTATTTGATTTTTAACAAAAAAAATGATTTCCAAAAGAAACATATTTCAACACAAAAAGATTTTAGGTTTCAATGAAAAAAGGTTGAATTTAATAATAAAAGCCGAATTTTCAACAAAATATTTGAATTCTTAACTGAAAGAGATTAATTTTTGACAAAGCAGTTGCATTTTCAACCAAAAAGGATGAACATTTCAACCAAGAAGATTAATTGCTTGAATTTACAACCAAAAAAGATCAGGTTTTAAACAAATGGTTGAATGTTAAACTAAAGAAGATGAATTTTTAACCAAAAATGAAATAGTTTAATTTTCAGTTGAAAAATTAATTTTTTATCAAGAATGAAAGGAATTTTCAAACAAAATTTTCAAATTTTCAACCAAAAGAATAATCTTTAAATAAAAAAATGAATTTTTAATGAAGTAGTTAAACTTGCAACTAAGTAGTTGATTTGTTGACCAAGAAAATTTTTTTTTTTAACAAACTAGTGAACAAAATAAATAACTTTGCAATCAAATTGTAGTTCTTAAACTAAAGATGAAAAAAATTTCAACAAAAATTAAATGAAAACAAAATAATTTTTAACAAAATAGTTGAGTTCTCAATGAAAGAGATGAATTTAAACTAAATTGATGAATTTTCAACCGAAACATGAATTTTAAACAAATGAGTTCAACTTTCAATGAAGTTGTTGAATCTTAAATAAAAAAAGAGGAATTCTCAACGCAAATATGTAATAGTTGATATTTCAACAACAACAAAATTCTAAGTTTAAAGAAAAAACAGTTGAGAAAAAAATTGCAACCAGATTGCTGATTCTTCAACCAGAAAGGCAAAATTTCTAGAAAACAGTTGAATTTTCAACCCAAAAATAATAATTTTTAATAAAAAAGGTGAAGTCACAACGAAAAATGTAATGATTGCATTTCTAACTAAAAATGATCGATTTTTAGCCGAAAATGAAATAGGTAACTTTTCAGTTAAAAAAAGTAATTTTGAAACAAAGAAAGATTAATTTTCGTTACATTCTCAAATAATGAAATAAATTTTTATCGAGGTAGGTCAACTTTCAACCAATAGTTGAATTTTCGAGAAAAAATGTTGACTTTTTAACAAAATAGTTCAATTTTCAACAAAATAATTACATTTTCAAGATAGTAGTAGCATTTTTAACCAAAAGAGATAAATTTTAAACCCAAAATATAATCGTAGACTTTACAATTAAGAAGAATTAACTTCCAGTGTGAAGTCTGCTTTTATATTTCACGTGGTGAATAATTTGTGTGAAATATGTTTTGTGTAGGAAAAGTTTTACACCTAATATTTTTGGATAGAATTTTTCTGTGGAGTATATATTCTGTGTAGAAAATATTATGTGTAGGACAAAAATAAAAGTATTCAATTCTCTTTAATATATTTTTGTTTAAGTGTTTCAAAATACAACGCTGACAGCTGGCGTGAAAAAAAATACAGGTGAAAAGTGAAACTAGCTGTGAATTCGATCTCGAGTGTTTCCAATTTGTTTGTATTTATAATTATATGGTTCTCATGTCACGAGCACTTTGCTTCCCGTTAGAAAATGTATTTCCTTCCTCATAGAGGAAGCATTAGTTATTCTTTTAAATAATAAACAAACCAAAGTCTTCATTTTGATCAATTTAAAAATCGAAATTTACAAAAAATACAAAATTACAAAATAATACAAAAATTTTTTTAAATACAAAGACAAATCAGACAAATAAAATTTTGTATTCGAAATGATAATTTTTCGAGCTGGAAAAGGGAAGGGAAAAGTTCTGTCGCATTCTATCCCTTTCCCAGCTTTATGATTTCTTTACAAAAAATTGTCAGAATTATTCTATTTCAAAATTCATTATCAAACAGTCTTTTCTATTCATGCATCAACTTTGAATTATGTCGATGAAAAAAGTTTTTCTGTTTGAAACAGATGATTCAAATATTCACTCAGAGAAATGTCCTCTTGTGACAAAAGGATGTTCCTTGACGTAAATGGAATTTCCTCTCAAATTTAAGGTTGAGAGGATTTTCATTTGTCTCAACAGGAATCCTTTCGCAGCAAAAATTTTCCATATGCAGCTAACTTCCCTTGATCTTGCAGCCAAATAATTATGTTCGTATAAAACATATATTCACGTCGTTCAAAACGAAACAGGCAAGAGGACGATGCTTCTGTTTCAAAACAACTTTTTCTCTGAGTGTTATAAATGAGCATAACTTCCTTAATCTTCAATAAAGTGTATTAATACTATAGATCAATCGATTTACCTCGAATCAAGGAATCTTTTAAATTCTTGCATCAACTTTGAATAATGTTGAAGAAAAAAGTTTTTCTATAAAAAACCGAATTTCTAAATATTATGCATTACCATAGTTTCCTTACTCTTCAATGAAATGTATTAATATTATAGCACAGCAAAAAATAAGAATAAAATTTGTTGCAGGAAATTTTTTAGAGCGATAAAGTTTCGTTCAGCCAACTTCGCGTCTTTTAAAATACATGTGTTTGTCATGGGAAAACAAAAGAAAGTTTAACCGATAATAGTCTAAAGTTTATCCTCTCAAGTTCATTTTTTTTGCAAAGAATCTTTCGTCAGAAATCGATGTAAAGTTTATCTTCTGTTTTTTCTGTGAGATCACTTGATTTGTCTCGAATCAACACGTCTTTTCTGTTCTTGCATCAACTTTAAATTATGAGAATGAGAAAAATTTTACAATAAAAATCAATTTTGAAAATATATCTATAAATTACTATAACTTTCCTACTCTTTAATGAAATTTATTGATATTATAGCTCAATCGATTCGTCTCGGATCAACACATCTTTTCTGTTCTCGCATCAACTTTGAATCACATAATGAAAGAGGTTTTACCATAAAAAACCGATTTTCATAATATATAAATTACCATAACATCCCTACTATTTGATCAAATATATCAATATTTGAGATCAATCGATTCGCCTCGAACTATGGAATCTCTTATATTCTTGCATCAACTTTGAATTATGTTGAAGAAAAAAGTTTTACTATAAAAAACCGTTTTTTCAAATATTATGCTTTACCATAGCCCCCTTACTCTTCAATAAAATGTATTAATTTTATAGGTCAATCGATTTGTCTCGGATCAACACATCTTATCTATTCTTGCATCATCTTTGAATTACGAGAATGAGAAAAATGTTACTATAAAAATCGATTTTAAAAATATATAAATTACCATAACTTCCCTACTCTTTATTAAAATGTATTATTATTGCAGGTCAATCGATTTGTCTCAAACCAAGCAATGTTTTATATTCTCGCATCAACTTTGAATTATGTTGAAGAAAAAAGTTCTACCTTAAAAAGACCGTATTTCCAAATATTATGCATTACCATAGCTTCCTTACTCTTCGATGAAATGTATGAATATTATGGGTCAATCGACTCGTCTCGAATCAACACATCTTTTCTGCCCTTGCATCAACTTTGAATTATATTAATGAAAAAATTGTTGCTATAAAACACCGATTTTCAAAATATATAAATTACCAAAACTTACCTACCCTTCGATCAAACGTGTCTATAATATCAGTCAATCGAGTCCTCCCGAACCAAGGAATCTGTTATATTCTTGCATCAACTTTGACTTATGTTGAAGAAAAAAGTTTCACTATAAAAAACCGTATTTCCAAATGTTATGCTTTACCATAGCTTCCTTACTCTTCAATAAAATGTATTAATATTAGAGGTCAATCGATTCGTCTCGAATCAACACATCTTATCTGTTCTTGCATCAACTTCGAATTACGAGAATGACAAAAATTTTACTATGAAAATCAATTTTAAAAATATATAAATTACCATACCTTCCCTGCTCTTTAATAAAATGTATTATTATTGCAGGTCAATCGATTCGTCTGGAACCAAGGAATCTTTCATATTTCCGCATCAACTTTGACTTATGTTGAAGAAAAAAGTTTCACTATAAAAAACCGTCTTTCCAAATATTATGCATTACCATAGCTTCCTCCCTCTTCAATGAAATGTATTAATATTATAGGTCAATCGATTCGTCTCGAATCAACACATCTTTTCTGTTCTTGCATCAACTTTAAATCATGAGAATGAGAAAAATTTTACTATAAAAATCGATTTTAAAAATATATAAATTACCATAACTTCCCAGCTCTTTGATAAAATTTCTTAATATTACAGGTGAATCGATTCGTATTGAACCAAGGAATCTTTTTTATTCTTGCATCAACTTTTAATTATGAGAATGAGAAAATTAAAAAAAAAAATATAAATTACCATAACTTCCCTACTCTTTGATAAAATGTATTAATATTACAGGTCAATCGATTCGTATCGAACCAAGGAATCTTTTATATTCTTGCATCAACTTTGAATTATGTTGAAAAAAGAAGTTTTACTATAAAAAACCGTATTTCCAAATATTATGCATTACCATTGCTTCCTTACTCTTTAATAAAATGTATTAAGTTTATAGGTAAATCGATTCGTATCGAACCCATGAATCGTTTATATTCTTCCATCAACTTTGATTTATGCTAATAAAAAAAGTTTTACTATAAAAAAACCGATTTTCAAAATATTATTGAGTGCTAACAAAAATTCAATAAATATTTTTCGAAACTCTTCGGTCAGTTTCAAGATATTAGTAGTTCAAATAAGCCCTCCAAATTTCATCAGTTTATCTGCAACCGTTTTTAAGTTATCGTGTTCACAAAAAAGTGTGACAGCCACACACACACACATACACAAACACGTACATCCGGAGAATTGCTTAGGTAATTATATTGGACATTTTTAAATTGAGGAAGGTTTAATTAAATTAATTAAAAAGTTTTGAAAAATGCTACCATACAAAGCTTTCTCTATGAGGAAGCAAAAATACAGGTGAAATATGAAAAATCTAAAATATTTTGCATCTCTTTGTGAAATTCCCTTTCATGCACAAAATAATGTTTGAAGTACAGTAACTCAATTGATATGGAGTTCACTTGACCTATTTAGAATGTTTTCCGATCGCTATTGCAAAATTTCCATCGACTTTTTCGCGAATCTCGATTGGGATTTGGCAACTGTGCTTCCGCGTTCCTTTTTAGGCTCCTTCTCTCCTCTCATATAATACGATCCAATACATACTATTACGATTCCAAGAAACGTTGAGAGATCAATTCTTTTTGCCTAGCTGCGATTTCGAGAGAAGAGGAGCCTCGAGCATCCCATTTCCAAGTAGGACAGGTTTGATAAGGCGAAGGACACTCGTATAAATCTCAAGAAATGGTGAGGAGATGGAAAAGTGGAATGAAAGAAACTGCAGGAGGAATCGGGATGGGGAGAATGATCAAGGAAAAAGATTTTCCTGATGGTGCTCGTCTCTCTTTTCTTTAAAACACGTATATGTAGAATGCATCCCAGAAAACACTGAATTTCCAGAGACATCAACAGAGCGATCCTATTACTGCCTTTAAATTTACTTCAACACATCCAGTACAGCCTGAGTGATATAATTCATAAAAATATAATGTTAGAGATGGTAAAAGGACATACTTCAGACCAAAAGGAATTAATTTGTTGGATCCTTTATTCAAATTCATCGACTTTTCGAAAACACATAGTTTTCCTCATCAGGATAAAGTTATTTTGTTACACATACTTTTATAGACAAATTTTTTGTATATTAATATTTTTCACAATTTTTTTATAAAACAATGGAAAAAGGAGAATTTCGAACTGTTCATACTTGATGACGATGTCTATAAACTTCTCTTTTTAATAACTTTATCCTGATGAGGAAAACTATGTGTTTTCGAAACGTCGTTGAATTGGAATGAAGGATCCAATAAATTAATTCCTTTTGGTCTGTAGTATGTCATTTTTGCCATCTCTAACATAATATTTTTATAAATTATAAAATAAAGTCGACAAATTAGGACCTTTTAATTTTGATCGTTTTTCACGAATTTTTCCTTTTTTTCAAATTTCAGGCCTCGGACTTATTTTAAATATTCAAAATAGTGTCAGTAGTAGCATAAATTTTGAAAAATAGTAGCTTTCATTTTTTTGAGACTATGAATGCTGAGTAAAGTGGTCCAATTTTTTTTCCGCATTTTCATGCATATCACCCAGAAAATTTTTCGAATCTACAAAAAAATAAATCCATTTTTTTTTTGAAAAAAATTATACTTAGATGTGGCGCAAGCCTTATGAAGTTTAACACGTATTTCCCATAAGAAAAAAATACGTTTTTGTAAATTTTATTCAGAATCGTCAATATTAGGTGAATTGAGTTGAAACTCAACTTTTGTCCTCACAATTAGCCATAGAATACGAATAAAATATGACTTTCGAAATATTTCCCCCATAAGTCTGTTTTATAGGGTCCCAAAAAAACCCCATAATTGAAAAAATGGGGTTGGCGAATTTTTGTGCTAATTGTGATTTTTTGCGGTTTTTTGAATGCAAATTATTTCTAATACATGAAAAAATACTGTATAATGATAATCAGATATTTATATAAATTGTTTAAACAATTGATGATTGTTTTTAGAAATGTTCTCTTAGAATAGAGTTAGAAAGTCGGGTTTTTTTTAGAAAAATGTACCACTTTTTGTCTAATTTTCAAGTACAGTGAGGTGATACTTAATTATTCCTAGCAAACATAATTGTTTAAACAAATGCTCATTGTTGAAAACTATCTTCTTCTATAGTAATGCTAGACAGTTGCGGTTTTTTCTGAAATTTTCCACTTTTTGTCAACTTTTCACTTATTCAGTAAAGTAATAATTAATGCAAGTAAAGAAAAATAATTGTTCAGACAATTTATTATTGTTTACAATTATCTTTCTTTAGTTAATTGCTAGAAAGTTGCGGTTTTTTTCTGAATTTTTCAACTTTTTGTCAACTTTTCACTTAGTGAGTTAATAATTAATGCAAGTTAGGAACAAATATTGAATATTAATATAAATTTAAACAAAAAAGCTTTTAGTCACTACTTTGAAGAAAATTTACATTCAATATGATCCATATAGAATATTTAAAGAATATTTCAAATATATGTTTTACTTCAGAAAAATATATTTACGACAAAAGGAAGAGATTGTTTAAAATATGATTCTCTCCATTGTTTATTTATTATTTGTTCATAACTAAAAAGGTGAATCAAAGTTAAACATTTCATAAAAAACCGCAACTCTCTAGCCCTCATCTAAGGGAAGATAGTTATAAACAATAATAAATCATTTGAACTACTTTTTTGTTAATTTGCATTAAATATTATCTGTCTAAGTGAAAAGTGGAAAGAAATTTAAAAATTTCAGAAAAAAGCTGCAACTATCTGGCATTAATATAGCTAAAGATAGTTATAAACAATAATAATTTTTTTAAACAATTATTTATGCTAAACTTATTCAGTTGTTAAGTCGCTTTAAGTGAAAAATAGACAAATAGTTAAAAATTTCAGAAAAGCCGCAACTTTCTACCATTTATCAAAGAGAACATTATTAACAATGAGAATTAATTGTTGAAACAATTATTTTTGGTAACTTGAATTAATTATTACTTTACCCTAATTGAAAAATGGACAAAACAAAAAAAAAATTCAGAAAAAACCGCAACTATCTAGCATTAATGTAGAAGAAGATAGCTACCAACAATAATAATTTATTTAAACAATTATTGTTGCTAACCTGAATCAAATTTCAACTCACTTTAAGTGAAAAATGCAAAAAAAATTTAAGACAGTTAAATTTTAAATGAAAAAGTTAATTTTCAACTGAAAACGATGATTTTTCAAGCAAACAAGATAAATTCTTGAAGAAAATTAATATATAAAATAATGTTAATGTTAAATAAGAAATAGTTAAATTCAACCCAAAAAACAAACAGTCTTAACATAATGGTTGAATCCTAAACTAAAAAAAATTAATTCTTAACCAAAGAGTTGCATTTTTAACCAAAAAAGTGAAAAATCTAACAAAGAGAAGAATTTTTGAAGAAAAAATACATATTTTCTATTAAAATATGTTTAAAAGGTTATTTAGCAAACACATAATTAAATTTTCTACCAAATGGTTGAATTTTGAGACCAAAAAGAAAAATTCTCTACAAAAAGTTGAATTTTGAATAAAAAACAGTTGAATTCTAAGAAGAAAGACAAATTTTCAATTAAAATGATGAATCTTCGACAAAAATGATGGATTTTTAAACAAGTAGTTTAACTTTTAACCAAGAATTTTAATTTTCATCAAAAAAATACAAATTTTCAACGAAAAATGTATTAGTTGATATTTCAACCAAGAAAATAAGAACATCTTGTTTTTAACAAATAAGTTACATTTTTAACCAAAGAGATGAATTTTAACTAGAATGATGAATCTTCAATAAAAAAAAATATTTTTGAATAAAAGTGTTTACATTTCAACTAAAGAGTTGAACTTTCAACGAAAAAGACAAGTTTTTTAACCAAAGATGGAAGAGTCAAATTTTCAGTGAAAAAATGAATGTTCAACCCAAAAAGAAACGAATGTCCAACGAAATAATTAAATTTTACCGCAAAGGAGAATCTTCAAACAAAACATGAGTTTTCAACAAAAAAGTTGCATTTGCTACAAATAAATTAAATTTTCTATAGACTAGTTTAATTTATAAAGAAATGACTGTACTTTCAACCTAAAAAGATTAATTTTCTACCAAAAAAAGACAAATTTTCAGCAAAAAAGTTAAGCTTTGAAGCTAAAAGTCGAACTTAAAAAAAAAACAGTCGACTTTTTATACACAAAAAGATGAAATTTCAACAAGAAAGTCAACTTTCAATGAAGAAAGATGAATTTTTAAGCAAATAGTTGAATTTTCAATAAAGAAGATTAATTTTCTGCCCAAACAGACGAATTTTGAAAAAAGTACAAGTATTTTCAAGAAAAAAATCGAATTTTCAAACCCAAAATGTTGAATTTGAAACAAAAAAGTTTAATTTTCTAACAAATAGTTCAATCTAAATTTCAATACAATACAATTTCAACTAAACAGTTGCATTTTTCACCAAGAAAGAAAAAAAAAAAGAAAAAAAAAATGTTTACAAAAATAAAGCCGAATTTTATATAAAACAGTTAAATTTCCAACCGAAAAGATGAATTCTCAACAAAACATGTAATAGTTGATATTTTAACCAAAAAATTTTTTGTTTGAAATTGAAATCAGTGAAATTCAATCAGAAGAGGCAAATTTTTAGAAAAATAGTAGAATCCTCAAGCAAAAAAGATTAATTTTTGAGCAACAAGTTGACTTTTCAACCAAAAAGGTGACTTTCCAACAAAAAAGTTGAATTTTGAACTAAATAATTGAATTTTCGAACGAATCTGTATTATTATTAGAGAATAACAGGAATTTTTAACGTCTTTTCAGACTAGATGGAGTTATGAATTAAAAATTATTTTAATTAATTTTTTTTTCTAAAAAAAAGATCTTCACCTTTTTCTCCGCTGGGATTCGAACCACAGAACTTCTGATGTCCGGTCAGGTGCTTTTCCCATTAAGCTACTAGAGAGATAGAGAGAAGAAACTTTATTTCCGAAAATATACGCATTATTATGCTAGATGTTACAAATCAAATTTTCAAAGGAATCTGTATTATCATTAGAAAATAACATAAATTTTTAACGTCTTTTCAGACTAGATAGAGTTATGAATTAAAAATTATTTTAATTTTTTCTTTCTGAAAAAAAAGATTTTCGATACCCAGCGGAGCGAAAGGAGCAGATCTTTTTTTCAGAAAAAAAAATTGAAATAATTTTTAATTCATAACTCTATCTAGTCTGAAAAGACGTTAGAACTTTATGTTATTCTCTAATGATAATACAGATTCCTTTGAAAATTTGATTTGTAACATCTAGCATAATAATGCGTATATTTTCTGAAATAAAGTTCCTTCTCTCGATCTCTCTAGTAGCTTAATGGGAAAAGCACCTGACCGGAAATCAGAAGTTCTGTGGTTCGAATCCCAGCGGAGCAAAAGGAGAAGATCTTTTTTTCAGAACACTTCCATTTTTTTAGAGATATGAATGCTGACGGAAATTAGAGTAAACATTGAAGGTGATACATTTAGTCTGACTTTGACATGATGTATCTACTGGTCACTAATACGGTGTTTGAGACACTAAGGGGCCGTTCCTAAATACGTTACCAATTATGGGCTATTTTACTCCCACCGCACCCCTCTTTGACGACCGTATTTTTTCTTACCCCCCCCCCCCAGGTAACTTAACCGTTGGCTAATTAAAAATATTGAAATATCAGATTGCATAATCCTAATTCCTCTCAAAACAGGGCAGAGAAAAAAACTGGGTTTATTTTCCAGGAAAGTGACTCAATTAAAAAAAAAAATTTCAAAAAATTGGAATCATAGCAATCTTGTTTTGCATCCTTTTTAAAAATTTTAAATTTCCAATGCAATATTTCAAAATTGTCCGATTTTTAGTTTAAGATTGAAAAAATGAATTATTTAAAATTGAAAAATATTTGATTGAAAGATTTCAGGGATTAAATAATAATTCTAAATAAAGTGTTAAAAATTAAACGATTCGAAATTGAAAAGCTAAAAATTTTGTTGAACATTTTTCCCTTTATGAGTTTTAATTTGATAATTAAAAATTAAATGGTACCATAAATTTTATTCTTGATCTCAGAAAAAATGGTATAAACAATTTTAATATTATATCATAATTTTTTTATGTAATAAACATTTTAAATTCAAGAATTTCAAAAACTTTGACTTTGAAATATTCACTTCAGTTTTCAATGTCAAACTCTCAAATTTTAATCGCTTCGTTTAAAAAAGCAATCATCAGTTATTAATAGTTTTGCATTATAAATTATTTAAATTCAAAAGTTTAAAATATTCAATTATTCAATTTGAACGCTTTTAATTACCAAAAATAAAATTTTAATTTCCCTGAATTTTAATTTATACAATTTTCAGTAAGTCACAAATGCTAAACCTCAAAATAGCGATTTTTGAGCAATTGTCAAAATTTTCATTCAATTATAAAAAAGCCTGGAATCAACGCGAAATTTAAAAGAAAATTATTTATATATATTTAATATTTATTTCAAAAAATATAGAAAACCAGTCCATTTAATGAGAAATTTTTAATAATACAGAATTAATATGTAAAAATAGAGGCTCAAATTTGGGATAAAACAAGAAAAAGTTAACCTTAGGGGATACTTTTTGACTTTTTTAAATAATTATTTATATTTAAGTAATGGAATTTAAAAAATTCAAAAATCCAAAAATTTGTATCTTTTGGCGAGAAAATAATCCCCTGTTTTGGCCAGATTAAAAAAAAGATTTATATGTCACTATGCAGGTTTGTATGCCAAAAATTCGATTCTTTGAAGATTTTAAATTTTTATTTGTACATTTTTAACTATTTTATCTTTTCAAATGCAAGAAATTTTTTATCAGGGTTATTGTTTAAGTTTATTTTTTTTATTTGTAACGTTATATAAATATAATTTTCCTAATATCCCAAATCAGAATTTAAACAAAAAAAGTTAATTTTCAACCAAATAGTTAAATTTTCAACTGAAAAAGGTGAATTATGAACATAAAATGTAAAAGTGATGTTTCGACCAAAAAGAATGTCATTTTAATTCAACTGAAAATTTTGGTACAAAGTAGATTAATTTTCGACAAAAAAAATAAATTCGTAACGAAACATGAAATAGCTGATATTTCAGCCAAAATTAATTTTAATTTTAAATAAAAAATAGTTGGTGTCAACCTAAAAAGACAAACCTTCATCAGAAAAGTTGAATTTTTAATTGAAGAGATGAATCCAAATTTTTGGGAAACGTCTAAAATTTTTAATTCTTTTTTAGACTTTTGCAAAAAAAATATCTTTCGCATTGATTTGAATTTCTCCTAAAACGTTTGGAAAGTCTTTAAAAATTGAAATAATTGCCTTGAAATCATTCACATTCTTTTTCTAAATTTTGTAAATCTTTTTTAATGTTTTAAAGTCATTTTAAATAATCTCTAAAAATTAATTTTTCGAAATGAAAAATTCTTTTAAATGCGCCTAAACTTGTTGTTCGAAATCTTGAAAAATCTACATTTTCATTACTTAAAAATTATTTCAAGTTATTAATTAATTTTGAATCTTTTCAAAACTTCCAAGTGATTCTTAAACTTCCTCGAATTTTTCTTAAAATTTTGTAATCTTGCAAAATTGAAAAATTTTGATTTAAAATCTTCTACATAATTTTTTGTAATTATAGGATATCATTTGGAATGTTTGAAATTTTTTTTAATTTTCTCTTGAAATTCATTTTTCAGAATAATAATCATTTTTAATTTTCTCAGAGATCGTGAGAAAATATTTCAGTTCACTTGAAAACTTTTAAAATTCTTAAAAGCTTCTTTTTTTAAATTTCAAGTAAATTATATATTGAAAGTGAAATAATAGAAAAACTTAGTTATATGTTAATTATTAGGTCAAATTTTTTTTTCAAAATGAAAAATGAGATTTCACAGCCTTCTCTTTTACAAGAATTTATCGATTTTTCAAGAATTTTTTTTTAAATGTAGGATTATATTTTTTAAGTTAATTTTTTGTCACAGTAGTAGAAATTGTTGATAGTAAAGTTAGCAATATTTTATAGAAGATTGATAATTTTGGAAAATTTTTAGACATGAACTTAATTTTTGCTCGAGAAACAAACTTTAAAACGTCGAGTTTTTTGTATGAAGACCTCCATAGCGACCTCTAAATACGTTTTTTTTTTATGAAATTGAAAAAAAATTGTAATTATAATCATACTATTTTTATTAGTAAAAAATCAAGTTTCATCGCTTAGCGAATTTAAAATTCGTAAAGCACTTTTCATACTTTGCATTAATATTAATTCTTCCAGACCTTATAGCAACCCCGATTCTTTAAAATCCTTTGACATTTTTAAACTCGCCTCAATCTTCGAAAATGCCTAGAAATATTTTGAAGGTCCCCATAAGGCCTTGAAATCTTTAATATCATTTAAGTCCCTCAAAATTTCATTTCATTTTACTCAGTAAAGTTCTCTAGAAATTCTTTGATATTCCCCAAAATCCCTGGAAATTTGTTAAATCTCTTGAAAATTTTTAAAATCTTATAGCATGCCCTTAAATCTTTTAAATCCTTTGAAATCTATAAAATTTTTAGAAATATTTTTAGTATTTGAAGATCCTATAAAATGAATAAAATGTTTGAAAAAATAGTTGCATCAGAAAGAAATTTAAGAAAATAGATTTGTGTAATTTTCTCAAAATAGTTGCATCGTGAAAAAAAGTGTCAAAATAAATTAAGATGAGAATTTGACGCCCCTATTATACGTTCCTGGTGTCTTTAATTTCAAATTTGGCATTTAAAATGTAAAGTTTGAAAGCGGATGTAAAATAGCGGATTGCTTAATTTCATATCAATTTGTTTCTCATTAAAGCAAGTATTAAAAGGCGAAACTAATTTAATTATTCTCTGAAAGCTAGTTTAGCTCATTATGCTTGATAACGTAATTATCATCGCTATCAAATAATTTTGAAATTCATATCAACATATCGTTAATTGAAGTCCTATTAAAAGCTAAAAGCACCTCCAAATTCTCAAATATAGATTTATCTCTGTTTATTATTAAGAACACCAAGCATGAAACCATTTATGCTATTCGGTCTACACCCCTCTTCTCTTTATTCAAAATGCTATTTGCTCGACATTTATGTCCTCATTATGGATCCACCAGCTCTAAAAGGGATTTTCAACTCAAAACGTTATTTCCGCTTCTAGGATATTTTTCCACGTTTCAAAAGCAGAGAGAAACACTTTGCAATAAGAAAAATGTTGGTAAGGCTGCTGGACCTTCGAGTCTTGCTGGAAGTAGAAAGTATCTACAAGAGCAATATTGACAAATGCAGCTTGAAACCCAAGAAGCTTCGTCGAGAACTCGCCAAGATAAATGTACACTCAAAAGTGACTTACTGTCGTAATTTTCTTTGTCTTTGTCTCAGCAAATGCTACGATGCAAAGGTGGAAGTTTCGCGATTCCCTACGAGAAAAAGCAGGCGCGGATCTACAGGCTACTTTCTTTTTAACTGGAAAATAGAGAAAAATTATTAAATAGCTGTGAATTTGATCACCAGTGTTTCCACTTTGTGTGCATTTATAATTATATGGTGCTAATTTCACGAGCACTTTGCTTCTCGTTAGCAAATGTATTTGCTTCCTCATAGAGGGAGCATTAGTTATTTTTTTCAATAATAGACAAACCAAAGTCTTCATTTGGGTTCAATTTAAAAACAGAAATTTACAAAAAATACAAAATTACAAGATAATACAAGAAATTTTTGAAATACAAAGACAAATCAGAAAAAAAACCAAATTTTCTATTCGAAATGATAATTTTTCGAGCTGGAAAAGGGAAGCGAAAAGTTCTGTCGCACATATCCCTTTCCCAGCGTTCTGATTTCCTTACAAAAAATTGTCAGAATTATTCTATTTGAAAATTTATGATAAAAAAGTATTTTCTATTCATACGTCAACTTTGAATTATGTCGATGAAAAAAGTTTTTCTGTTTGAAACAGCTGATTCAAATATTATAAATGAGCATAAATTCCTTAATCTTCAATAAAGTCCCAGGCGGAAATATTATATATAGTTTATATATAGTGTGAAGTATTATATAAAATATTCATTTGTTTTATACATTTTTTATATAAAACAAATGAATATTATATATAATACTTCACACTATATATAAACTATATATAATATTTCCGCCTGGGGTGTATTAATATTATAGAAGATTCGATTTGCCTCAAATTAAGGAATCTTTTCTGTTTTTGCATCAATTTTGAATCATGTTAGTGAAAAAAAGTATTACTATAAAAAACCGTGTTATCAAATATTATGCATTATCATAGCTTACTTACTCTTCGAAAAATATATCAATGTTATGGGTCAATCGATTCGTTTTGAACAAAGGAATCTTTTATATTCTTGCATCAACTTTGAATTATGTTGAAGAAAAAAGTTTTACTGTTAAAAGCCGCATTTTCAAATATTATGCATTACATTACAACAGCCATACCACGCTGAAAAAACTAGTTCTCGTCAGATCACTGAAGTTAAGCAGCGTTGGGCGCGGTTAGTACTTGGATGGGTGACCACTCAAGAAAACTGAGTGCTGTTGGCACATCGTGGGTGTAGTGAGCCCACACTTGTAGTTATTTACTACAAGAAACTATCCACCTAGAAACACTACCGG
Organism: Andricus curvator; assembly: GCA_932195095.1. Lineage (NCBI taxonomy): Eukaryota > Metazoa > Arthropoda > Insecta > Hymenoptera > Cynipidae > Andricus > Andricus curvator. The sequence goes on along the minus strand of CAKNYM010052626.1, from coordinate 599,684 downwards.
AATCGGGTAGTGTCACGCCTACCCTGAAAGGGAAATGGCTTAATGGTATACTCCTACCATAGCTTCCTTACTCTTCAGTAAAATGTATTGAAATTTAGGTGAATCGATGCGTCTTGAATCTTAACATCTTTTCTATTGTTGCATCAACTTTGAATTATATTATTGAAAAAACTTTTACTATAAAAAACTGATTTTCAAAATATATAAATCAACATAACTACCCTACTCTTTAATAGAATGTATTAATATTGTAAGTCAAACGATTTGCCTCGAACCGAAGAATCTTTTATATTGTTGCATCAATTTGAATTATGTTTAAGAAAAAAGTTTTACTATGAAAACCCGGATTTTCAAATATTATGCATTCCCATAGCTTCCTTACTGTTGAATAAAATGTATTAATATTATAGGTCAATCGATTCGTCTCGAATCAACACATCTTTTCTGTTCTTGCATGAACTTCGAATTTCATTAACGAAAAAACTTTTACTATAAAAAAACGATTTTCAAAATATATAAATCACCATAACTACCCTACTCTTTAATAGAATGTATTAATATTGTAGGTCAATCGATTCGCCTCGAACCGAAGAATCTTTTATATTGTTGCATCAACTTTGAATTATGTTGAAGATAAAAGTTTTACTATGAAAACCCGGATTTTCAAATATTATGAATTACCATAGCTTCCTTACTCTTCAATAAAATGTATTCAGATTATAAGTCAATCGATTCGTCTCGAATAAACACATCTTTTCTGTTCTCGCATCAACTTCGAATTATATTATTGAAAAAAGTTTTACTATAAAAAACCGATTTTCAAAATATATAAATCACCATAACTACCCTGCTCTTTGATAAAATGTATTTATATTGTAGGTCAATCGATTCGCTTCGAACCGAAGAATCTTTTATATTGTTGCATCAACTTTGAATTATGTTGAAGAAAAAAGCTTTACTATAAAAACCCGGATTTTCAAAATATATAAATTACCATAACTTCCCTACTCTGAAATGAAATGTATTAATATTGTAGGTCAATCGATTCGTCTCGAACCAAGGAATCTCTTATATGCTTGCATAAACTTTGAATTATGTTGAAGAAAAAAGTTTCTCAGTTTGAAACAGCTGATTCAAATATTATAAATGAGCTTAACTTCCTAAATTTTCAATAAAGTGTATTAATATTATAGAACATTCGATTTGCCTCAAATTAAGGAATCTTTTCTGTTTTTGCATCAATTTTGAATTATGTTAGTGACAAAAGTTTTACTAAAAAAACCATGTTATCGAATATTATGCATTATCATTGCTTCCTTACTCTTCGAAAAATGTATCAATGTTATAGGTCAATCGATTCGTCTTGAACTAAGGAATCTTTTATATGGTTGCATCAACTTTGAATTATAATAATGAAGAAATTTTTACTATAAAAAACCGATTTTTAAAATATCTGAATCACCATAACTACCCTACTCTTTAATAAAATGTATTGATATTGTAGGTCAATCGATTCGCCTCGAACCGAAGAATCTTTTATATTGTTGCATCAACTTTGAATTATGTTGAAGAAAAAAGTTTTACCATAAAAACCCAATTTTTCAAATATTAGGCATTACCATAGCTTCCTTACTCTTCAATAAAATGTATTAATACTATAGGTCCATCGATTCTTCTCGAATCAACACATCTTTTCTGTTTTTGCATCAACTTTGAATTATGAGATTGAAAAAAGATTTACTATAAAAAAACGATTTTCAAAATATATAAATTGCCATAACTTTCCTACTCTTTAATAAAATGTATTAATATTGTAGGTCAACCGATTTGTCTTGAACTAAGGAATCTTTTATATTCTTGCATCAATTTTGAATTATATTGAAGAAAAAAGTTCTACTGTAAAAAACCGTATTTTCAAATATTATGCATTACCATAGCTTCCTTACTCTTCAATAAAATGTTTCAATGTTATAGGTCAATCGATTCTCCTCGAATCAACACATTTTTTCTGTTTCTGCATCAACTTTGAATTATAATAATGAAAAAAGTTTTACTATAAAAAACCGATTTTCAAAATATATAAATTACCATAACTTCCCTACTCGTTGATAAAATTCATTAATATCATAGGTCAATCGATTCGTCTTGAACCAAGGAATCTTTTATATTCTTGCATCAACTTTGAATTATGCTGATGAGAAAAGTTTTACTATAAAAAACCGATTTTAAAAATATTATTAAGCACTAAAAAAATGCAATGAATATTTTTAGAAATTCTTCAGTCAATTTCAAGATATTAGTGGTGAAAATAAGCCTTCAAAATTTCATCAATTTATCTGCAACCGTTTTCAAGTTGCATGCACACACACGCAAATCCACCCACACACACGCACACACATCCGGACAATTGCTCAGAACATTGTATTAGACATTTTTAAATTGAGGAAGGTTTAATTAAATGAATTAAAATTTTTTGGTAAATGTTACAATTACAAAGCTTCCTCTATGAGGAAGCAAAAATACTAATATTCGAAAGATTTCAAAAGACTGCTAACTGAAATAATAGCTAATTTAAATTTGAGAAACAGCCAGAAATCATAAGGAGCCAGGTCAGGAGTGTATGGAGGCTGCCGAAGTAGTGTAAGACCGTGTTTCACCAGAAGTTGCTAAATAAGCTGCGATGGCCAGGCGAGTTGTCGTGGTGGCTTTTTTCTTCTTAAATGGGAAATTGGAAAATATTATGAAAAATATTAATATTTGAAAGATTGCGAAGAATAGCTAACTAAAATAATAGCTAACTTTAATTTTGGAAACAGCCAGAAATCACAAGAAGCAAGGTCAGGACTGTATGGGGGCTGCCGAAGTAGGGTAAAGCATTGTTTCACCAGAAATTGCTCAATAACCTGCGATAGGCAGGTAAGTTGTCGTGTTGGCTTTTTCCGTTTTAACTGGGAAATTAAGAAAAATTATAAAAAATATTAATATTTAAGGGATTGCAAAAGACAGCTAACTAAAATTATAGCCAACTTCAATTTCGGAAACAGCCAGAAATATAGTTTTTAGAATCTCCAGGTCCCCCTTGATTGATAAATAGCTGCTTCTGACAATATTAATTTTTAACGACTTAGTTTCACGATCCTAATTTAAGAAAACTTCAATTTTAAATAAAGTTTGGAATTGGTTCATTTTGAAATAATATTATTTTCAAACTTCGAAGGCTTGAAATATTTAAAATTTTTTCATTTACATCGGTGAAAACGACAGTGAATGTTTTTTTTTTGTACAGAAATCTCATTTTTTAAATAATAATAATATAATATAATAATTTCTATAATTTTAATTTGAAATTAAAGTTTTGAATGCATAATTTTGAAATAGTAATAATAATTTTTAAGCACTAAGAACTAAGGTTGCTTATAGCTTCAAAAGTTTAAACTCGCAAATATTTGTTTGAACCTTTTTTATTTTTCAATGCTCAATCAGCAACGTAAGTTTTGTGCAGATACTATCGCCTTTAACGATTTATGACTCTTCTAATATCAGTGAAAAAATGTTGTCCTCAAAATAAAATAAAAAATTGAACACATTTTGAACATTTAAAATCCAATTGAATTCCTTAAGACTGAGGAAATTTCTTTTCATACCTCTTAAAATTTTTTTCTAGTCGAATAAAATTCCTTCAAAATCCCGTAAAATTCTATGAAATGTTATGATATTTCCTGAAATCCTGAAAAATTTATTGGAATTTCTTGACAGTTTTTAAAATCTCTTAAAATCATTGAAATCGTCGGAAATCTGATTGAATTTGTTAAAAAAAATGTTTGATCCCTTAAAATCTTTTATAATATCCTAAAACCTCCTGTAAAATACTTTCAAATCTTCCGCAATTATAAGAAATTCTTCTTTGAAATTTCCTTGGGAACCTTCGAAAAACCCTTCAGTATTTAAAATCCCTCAAAATTGTTAAAAAAATGGAAATCTCTCAAAATTTCCTTAAATTCCTGAAATCTATTGAAAATATTTGAAAATCTTGTAAATTCTTTGAAATCCCTTAAATATTGTAAATTAATTTTTTGAAGTACATTGAAATATTATAAAATCCGTTAAAATCCCGTGAAATAAATCCTATTGAATACATTCAAATCTTTCGAAATTCAAGAAAATTCTTTCATACCGAGAAGATAAATTTTTAACTAAAATCAAGTATTTTCGAATATAAAAATAACTTTTTAACCAAATTGCTGAATTTTCTACAAAGTAGATTAATTTTCATCCAAATGAGATGAATTCTCAACAAAAAATGTAATAGTTCATGTTTTAGACAAACAAAATTTTAATTTGAAATAAAAAACAGTTTGTGTCAACCAAAAAAAGACGAAACTTCAACAAAATAGTTGAATTTTCAATCAGAGAGATGAACTTTCAACTAAAATTATGCATCTTTAACTGGAATAGTCAACTATTCAGTTAAAACATAAATGAAAAAAAAACGAATTTAAAAAAAAAAAATACATTTACAATAAAAAATAAAATAGTTAAATTTTTAGACAAAGAAAATAACTTTTAACAGAATAAAGTAAACAAATTTTCAACCAAAAAGATACGTCTTCAAACCATGAAATTAATTTTCTAACAAAAAATAAGAATTTTTAACAAAATACATGAATTTTCAACCAAATAGTTAAATTTTTAACTAAAAATGATAATTATAGAATCAAAAATGAAACAGTTGAATTTTCAGTTATAAAAATGAATTTTTAACTAAAAAAAAATGAATTTTCAACAAAATGCATGAATTTCCAATTCAATAGATGAATTTTCAGCTAAACAAAATAAATTTACCATCTAAAATGGAAAAGTTAAACTTTCAAATGAACCATTTTCTACTGTGATGAAGAATTGGATGTTTAACAAAACTGTTCAACTTTCAACCAAATAGTTAAATTTTCAACTAAAAAAGATACATTTATGAAGATAAATAAAATATATGATTTTTCAACTAAGAAAGACAAATTTTCACAAAAAGTGAAATAGCTAAATTTTCAGTTAAAAAAATTAATTAGCAACCAGAAAGAAGGAATTTTCAGCAAAATAGTCGAATTTTGAACTAAACCATTTTCTACTATACATTAAAATCTCCAACCGACAAAATAATGCTTAACAAAATAGTTTAAGTTTGAATCAACTAGTTGACTTTTCAACTAATAAAGATAATTTTTCAAATATAAATGGAATAGATAAATTTTCAGCAAAAAAAATTAATTTTAAATAATAGAAACATCGAAATTTAAAAAAAATACATGTACTTTTAACTAAAAAAGACTTTTCACCAAGAATGAAATAGTTAAATTTTCAGTTAAAAAAATAAGTTGCAACTAGAAAAAATGAATTTTCAGCAAAATAGCTGAGTTCAAACAAGCCATTTTCCACTATAATCAATAATCTTTTACCGACAAAATTAATTTTCAATAAAGCAGTTCAACTTTAAACAACTAGTTTAATTTTCAATTGAAGACGATACATTTTCAAATAAAAATAGCATAGAAGAATTTTTAGATAAAAAAACTAATTTTCAATAATAAAAAATTGAAATTTCATCAATATATGTAATTAAATTTTGAAGCGAAGAAAATAATTTTATACCTAGATAGTTGAATTTCTAAAACGAAAAAAAGAATTTTGAACGAAAATACTGACTTTCTAATAAAATTGTTTGATTCTTACAACGTGTATTATATTTTCACCAAATAATTGAATTTTCAACCAGAAAAATGAATTTCCAACAAAGAAGATTGCTTTAATATTGAAAAAGGCGAATTTTCAGCCTGGCTCACAATTAAAATCCAATTCAAAATCCTATTTAAAGTCCAATACTCAAGTAAATGTATAGAATTCCTGAAAATAAAAACAAGAATTCAACGACCAAATTTGGACAACCACCATAAAATAATCCTGTTGTAATTTGAAAAAAAAATAAAATAAAAATAAATTTCCGTTTTCTTCGGACAAAAAATAAAAATGAGAAAAGAAAAATGAGAAGGCAACCAACCAATTCCCCTTCCTTCTCTTTTTTATTTCTTTCGTCTTTTTTATTTTTATTATTATCAAATCACAACACAAAAACATTCATAATATTTACCAACGATAATTAAATAATTAGAGCAGGTAGGAACCAAATTTTGGTTGCTTGCCTTTTCATTTTTCTTTCCCCTTTTTTATTTTTTGTCCAAGGAAAAATGAAATTTTTTTTTTCAAATTACAATAGGAGCATCTTATGGTGGTTGTCCAAATTTGGTCGTTGGATTCTTGTTTTTATTCTCAGGAATTCTATACATTAGCCATTGTAGTTCTCTAACGTGAATTACAATTTTGTAGCTCCCCCCCCCACCCCAAGATCAATTCTCTGGATCCGCGACTGACAAAAAGACACTTTCCGTCCTGGAAGAAAGTGCAGAAGAAGAAGGGCCTGAATGCTAAAGAAGAGGTCTGAAGAAAAGGAGGCTGTAAAAAAGTTGCGTGAGCGAAGGGGCTTCCTGCAGGCACAGGATTGAGCCAATGCTCGAGAGGGCAGTAAAACCTGACAGTTTCATCCCTCTGTCTTAGTCTTGGACCTGGGCGCAGTGATATCTCGCCGGAGAAATCTCGTGGAATTGATTTATCTTCCTCAAAGTCTTCTCAGCCACCCCTTTTCCTGCCGCCTTCAACTTACCACCCCCTCTCTCTTTCCTACCCTCATACCTCATCTCTCGTCTCGGCACTACTTTCTGCTTTCTGATAGAATATGGCAAGTCTACGGCATCAGAATCTCATCCTTTTACTCGACAAGAAAAAAAGTCTGCGAAGAAATTATTCTCAAATCAGATTTACAGAATGAAAGACTTCCAGTTTTGAGAGACTGAATTCTGAGAGACAGTAGAGTAAACATTGAGGGTGAGACATTGCGTCTGACTTTGAAAGGGTGTATCTACTGGTCACAAATACGATGTTTGAGATACTAAGGGGCCGTTCACAAAATACGTTACCAATTTTAGGCTACTTTTAACCTCCCCCCGGCACCCCTCGTTGACGAACGCAGTTGTGTCTCACCCCCCCCCCCCAAGTAACATAGTCATAGGCTAATTTGAAATATTAAATTATTAGATTTCACAGGCCAAAATTCTCTCAAAACAGGGCAGATAGGGTGGTTTCTAAAGAAAATAGGGGGATAGTACAGGAAAAGATTCCTTCAAATCAAATGAATGTAGATACCATATTCAAATTAATATAAAAAGCTTATCATTCCTGAGAATTCAAGGATTTCGAAAGAAGATAATAACCGCTGTCAGAATCAGAAGGAAAACAATAAATATCTCAATTAAATAAAAAGTTATAAAGGTTTGAAGAATTTTTTTTTAACAAAGCAATAAATTCAAATACACATAACTTCGTAGACAAATTTTTTCCAGCAAAGTGCAAAAATACGCATGGCCTAATTCCCGCTAAAAAAACGTATTTTGTTCTCGAGAGATTCTGCAACTTCAAGTATGTCAAGAATGTATTTCTTGATATTTAAACCAGAAAATATTTTAATCTTGAATAAAAAAGGATTAGATTTCCACCCAAAGGACAAATTTTCCATAAGCTAGTTGAATGCTTGACCCAGGACGATGAATTAAAAAGAAATAGTTAAAGAATAGCTTTCAGGCTAAAAATTCAAATGTTTAAAAAAAAGACAAATTTTCAACAAAACACATACATTTTCTACAAAAAAGTCAATTTTTCTACCCGAAAATAAGAATTTTTCAACAAAAACTTCATTTTTCACCAAATAGTTGAACATTAAACAAAATAATTACATTTCTAACCAAATAGTTGAATTTTCTATCAAAATTGTTGAATTTTCGAAGAAAAAGATAAATTTTCAACAAAGAATATTAACTTTCTAACAAAAAAAAAACGTAATTTTAACAAAATACAATTTAAATAGAATATAATTTCAACTAAGCAGTTGCATTTTCTACCAAAAAAATAAATTTTTAACCCAATAATTTAATTTTCCACCAAATTCTTAAATTTTCGAACCAAAACGAGGAATTTTCTACAAAACAATTGAATTTTCAACTCTTAAAGATGAATTTTCAATATCAATTAAATTTTCGAACAAAAAAAAAAGACTTTGATGAAAGAGTTGATTTTCCAACAAAAGGATTGAATTTTCAATCAAATACTTGGATTTTTCAACAAATAGCTGCATTTTTCATATAAAAAGATGAATTTTCAATTACTTAGTTGAACTTTTAACTGAAAAAAATAAGTTTTCAACAAAAAATGGAATCGTCAAATTCTCCGTTAAAAAAATTGTTTTTCAATTTTAAAAAACAAAACAATTTTCAACCAGTTGATTTCAACCTAAAAATTAGAATTTTAAAGCAAACAGTTAAATCCTCAACCAAAAAGATGAATTTTCAAGATTAATTTTCTACCTAAAGAAGGCGAATTTTCAACAAAATGCAAGAGTTTTCTACAAAAAGAGTCAAATATTCAACCAAAGAATATTAATCATCAACAATAGGTTAATTTTCTACCAAACTGTTGAATTTTCAAACCAAAAATAGGAATTTTCCACAAAATAATTAAATTTTCAACCCTTCAAGATGAATTTTCAATAACAACATTAATTTTTGGACCAAGAAAGATGACTAACAAAATAGTTGTTTTTTCAACAAAATAATTAAATTTTCAACAAATAGCTGAATCTTTCATCTAAAAAGATGAATTTTCAATCACTTAATTAAATTTTCAACTATAAAAGATGAGTTTTCGACAAAAAATGGAATCGTTAAATTTCCAGTTGAAATAATTAATTTTCAATAAAAAAATCCAATAATTTGAATTCAACCAAAAAAGAAGAATTTCTAACAAAACAGTTAAACCCTCAACCAAAAGAATGAATTTTTAAGATTAATTTTCTACCAAAAAAGGTGAATTTTCAACAAAATACATGAATTTTCTACAAAAAAGTGAGAATATTCAACCAAAGAATATTAATCATCAACAATCGGTTAACTTTCTACCGAATAGTTGAATTTCCGAAAATTTAGAAAATTTTCAAGCAAATATCAGAATTTTTAACGAAAAAATATAAATTTCCAACCAAAAGTGGAATAAAGAAATTTTAAGTTAAAAAAAATTAATTTTGAGCAATAAAAATGAATTTTCAACCTGTTGAATTTAAAGAAAAAAGAAGAATTTTCAACAAATTAGTCGAGTTCTCAACCAAAAAGATGAATTTCCAACGAAAAAGATTTATCTCTACAAAAGCAATAGAATGTTTAACCTAAAACCAATTTTCAACCAACAAAAATAGAATGGTTAAATTGTTAGTTGAAAAAATGAATTTTCGAAAAAAATGAATTCTCAAACCAGTTTTTTGGAATTAAAAAAGACCAAATGCATACATTTTCTATAGAACGATGGAATTTTTCACACGAAAATATGAATTTTTAACAAAAAAGTTAATTTTCTACCAAATAGTTGACTTTCAACCAAATGATTGAATTTGTAAATAAATTGTAGAATTTTCTAGCAAAATAGGTGAATTTAAAAAAAAAGATAAATTTTCAACTAAGAAATCAAGTTCTATTGCTAAAAATGTGAAATTTCAACAAAATACTAATATGAATTTTTCACAAGAAAGAAGATTTTTTGAGATTTTTGAGCCAAAAAGATGCATTTTTTACAGAACAGTAAAATTTACAAAAACAAAATCATTGTTTATTAAAAAAAAGAATCTTCAAGCAAATGGCTGAATTTTCATCTGAAAAATATGAATTTTCAAGCAAAAAAAGAATAATGCAATTATCGGTAAAAAAATCAATTTAAACAAAAAACAAAAAAAAAAACGAATTTTCAACCAGTTGAATTCCGCCAAAAAATAAGAATGCCGAATTCATTTTAAATCATGATAGATGAAGTTTCAAAAATATAGTTGGATTTTTAACTAAATAAGATCAATTTCAACTAGAAATTTATTAATTAAATTCTCAGTTTAAAAAATTTATCAAAAAAATAATCTAATTTGACTGTAGTAGAATATTTTTAATTTGGAATATTTCTTCATGTATATGATTGCAAGCAGGTTAAAAATAATATTTAAAAATTATTTTTTGAATTATTTAAATATTAATAATTTTATTAAAAATATCTTTGCAAATATTAAGAGTTTGAAAAAATTGTATAGCAATTCAAGATCCCATTGAAATGCATCTCTAGATTATACTACTGTGAAGTAGATAAAGTCATTCGATGCCAGACGAAAAATTTCTTCCTTCCAGATTCTTTCTTTGTTTTAAATGTACATCGCCCCGATGATCAAATTCGTAATATTTATATTCTTTTATTTGAGTGAAAAATAAAAATGTTGAAAAATTGCTAATGTTTAATACGTAATTTCAAATATGAACCTTAGTGTAAATTAATAAGTTTTACCTGCTTTAATTTAGCTGCTATATTAATTTAAAGAGTTCTGCATATTTTCGACCAATTAGATTAACTTATGGATATATGAAAATAGTTCAGGTAGTTACACGAAGTAGATATTATGTATAGTAAAGGTCTGGAGTATAAAAGTAATTCAATTTCCACAGCTATTTATTAACTCAAAACATTCAGTAGCCAATCAGTAGTTTATTATATTTAACTCTTTTTATACTCCAGATTCTTCAATTTCAGGAAAAAAACTTTACATATTTGAATTGCGTTGTAAAATAATTAATTAACATTCGTTCAAATCACATCGAAACATATTATAAACTCGTGTAGCTTCGCCATGATAATGTTACTACATGGAGAGGAAAAATTATTAGAGACATTTTAATCCATAGTTGCTTTTTTCATTCAAAACTTTTAAAATTGAGGCGCATGAATGTTCCTCAAATTTTATTTTTCCTAATATTTCGAAATGCTATTTTATAAATTTTTTTTATTGCGGATTACTGTTTGACATAGTTGTTATTTTTTCAAAGTTCTATTTGGCTTGTTTTTTATTTTACCGAATAACCATTGGACATTATTTTGAATTTTCCCAATAACCGTTTGGCATAATTTTCATTGTTCTGAATAACCATTTACCATGATTTTAATTTTTACAAATTATCATTAGACATAATTTTTATTTTTATGAATTTCTATTTGAAACTTGGGTTTAAATAGAATTTTCCTATTCCCACATCCACGAACATTGGTGGGTAGTTTGAAGATAAAAGTCGAGAAAAAGTTGAAGTCAAAATTGATGTTTTAAAAACATCAGATTTAGGGCAGGTGTTAATAGAAATCATTAGCTTAACTGTCAATATTAATTTTTTTTTTAGTTTTTGAATAAAAAACCAACGTAGATTTTCATGACTATGTAAAACTGAAAGCCTTTTCCCTGATAACATTATCAATCAGACTGAAACGCACACGCTTTTCCACTCAAAAAGTGCTTATAATAAATGTCAAAACTCACTGACAATTTTTAGATACAAGATTATACTATTACAAATCTCTGATATTAACCAATATATTACTGATTCAATAGAAAAAACAACGAATCTAGAAAATAAAATTGTACAGATTCTCTCAATTCAATTCTTGAACAAACTTGAGCAAGATAACTTCCTCAAAATTAAATCTTATGGAGGTAGACTTATGAAACAATCTATTAAGAAAGTACATAATTTAGAACAAAAATCATTACCCATATGAAACAACGAATGCTTTACAGAAAATTTGTCTAACAAACCAATTCCATTTTGAGTGTTGATAGTAGGACACTTAAGATTTCTGAGAAAGAACTCTTAGAGCTAATTTTATTTTCATTATAAAAAAATATGAAACCTCGAGTGTAATATGGAATCCAAACCAAAAAATCTTAGAATCAAAGTTTTACGAAACAAAACAATTTATACAGAATTATCCTAAACTTTTGATAACAAAATCAGACAAAGGTAATGTCACAGTAATTACAGATGAAACAGATTACAAACAAAAAATGTTACGACTTCTAGAAGATAAAAGCACATACGAAATTATAAAAAATCCTAAATGCAAAACTAAAAATTGTTTGAACAACATGGTCAAATAGTGGTGGAATAAGACTAAAATTGACAAAAAAGCATACAATTTCTTACGATGCACGAATGGTCTGCCATCACTGATTTATGGTTTGATTAAACTACGCAAACCTAATAAACCTCTCATACCTGTAACTTCATTTATCACTTCACCATTCTACAATCTGTCACAATTTTAAAAATCTCTGTATTATTACTAACAATTCAGAATGTCACAGAAAATATTTGGGAATTTTTTAATAAAATAAAACACTTTAATATACTAAAGTACTACGCAATCTGCTTTTCAGATGCTGTTTCTATGTTCTCTTATATAGACCCCAACTAAGTTTATATTTTGATAAATAAAAAATGGAATTTAATCCAACAATACACTGAATTGAATTTTTAAAATTTTGCGCAATTTGATGAAGCAAGAAGATTTTGTATAGGTAATGCATACTTCAAATTTTACTACATAACTTATAAAGCAAAATTTGGTATCCCAATGGGATCACCAATATCATCAGTGTTGGCAGAACTTCTTACGCATGATATGGGAGAAGATATCATTTAAAACAAATCCTTCGAAATATTATTCTATTACCATTTCGTGGATGGCACGCTTATTTGTGTCCACAAAGATGACCTCTTTAAAGAATTAGATAATTTCAATCAAAAAGGTTGTTCACCACAATTCATTCTAGGACAATTTCTCAACCAAAGAATCAATTTCTAAGATACAACTTTAATTGTTAACAAAGGATATTGGAACTGGTATCAAAAAACAAAAGCATCAGGACGCACACTGAATTTCCCCTCCAACCATCACATTTCACACAAAAGAGGTATTGTTTTCTCCTTAGTTGACAGAGCAATTAAACTATCTGAAACTGAGTTTCATGAAAAAACATAGGTTTCATTTATGGAACCTTAATTTAAAATAATTATCATTATAAATTTATAAATGGTAATATCGAAAAAAGACTTAAACTCGTCGAAAATAAAAATTTACAACCAAAAGTAATTGACGAAAAATAAATAGATTACACTAGAGTTATTGTTTTTTTCCACTATATCACAACGTTCTTCACATACCCATAGTTAGAATCTGCAAAAAATTAAATGTTACAATTGTTTTTTCTATTAAAAACAAACTTCAGAACAGTTTTTTGCAGTCCACTGAAGATGCTAAGTGTGAAAAAACTAATCTCGTCCACGGCATAAAGTGTATAAATTGTGGAATATTGTATGTGGAGCAGACAAAGAGACCTTTAAAAACTAGAATCTCTGAACATAGAACTTCACAAAACAAAAAACAAAGTAAGACAGCTTTATGTAAACACTCAACAGATTTTTATCACAAATACTGAGGCAGCGAAAAAGTAAAAATATTCCATTTAGAAAGTAATTATCACAAAAGGAACATACTAGAAATATATCATATTGTCAAAAGTGAAAGTACTGTGAATTTTAGTGTATAGAATTCCTGAAAATAAAACAAGAATCCAACGATCAAATTTGGACAAAACCCCACCAAATGCTCTTATTGCAATTCCTAAAAACAAAAAAATTTGTTTCTTTGCACAAAAATAAAAAAGAGGAAAGAAAAATGAGAAGGCAACCAAACAAATCCCCTTCCTTCTCTTTTTTTATTTCTTTCGTCTTTTTTATGTTTATTATTATCAAATCACAATATGAAAGCATGCAAAATATTTACCAACGTTTCGGTGCTCACAGAGCACCCTTATCAAGGCAAGATAAATTAGAGCAGGTAGGAACAGCGACGAAATAACGACGCTATCGCCTCGATACCTGACAACTAAATGTGGGTCAAAAGACAAATCCGTTATCAACAAACAAGAAATGAGAGAAAGTCAAGACCCATGAAAACTTATTGCTAAATGTAATTAATCATACTAGAATAACTCTTGTTTAATTTATGCAAATCATTGTTTAAATTAATAGACAACTTGTTTTGTTTTTTAATATAAAGCATTTCCATGAATTCTCTTTTTCTCTCATTACTTTCACTGTGTAAAATTTCAACATTATCCCAATCAAACTCATGGTCAACATCAACAAACCCTCTCGTATGTCTAGCAAGAACACTCTTATAACAACGTCCTAAACGAACATCACTTTTGTGTTCCTCCACCCTAGCATTAAGAAGTCTGCCAGTCTGTCCCACATAAGTCATCTTACAGATCTTGCAAGTGATCTTGTAAAAAACACCACCTTTTTCAAATTTATCTAAAGGATCTTCACCAAAAGTTATTATTGAATCCATTTTAAATGATATACGAAAAATAGTATGAATATTAAATTTTTTTAACATAAATTCAATAGTTTTCGAAATTTGACCAAAAAAAGGAAGAAGAAAAGTATTGAAAGTACTATATTCTCTCAATTCTTTCTGATTATCTGTAGATAAAATGTTACTTTGTTTGTTTTTGATTTGTTGAATTCTAATTGTGATATGCTGCTCAATCAACTTTTGTGGGTAATGATTAAGAAAAATGATATTCCTAATAATATTCAAATTCTCTTTGTGAAATGAAATGTGGGACAAGCCTAGAGCTCTGTCAACTAAGTTTTTGATTACTGCAATTTTGTTTTGAACAGAATGAGCCGAAAAGAAATTTAAAATTCTACCTGAATATGTACTTTTCCTATACCAATAGGTAATAGTATTACCATCCTGACCCTTAATTACTTCTACGTCCAAAAAACTGATTCTATTATTGTTCTCTATTTCATGGGTGAACTGAAGTTTTGAATGAAAACTATCAAAAGCATCAAAAAATGCCTGTAACTTTTTTAGAGGAACACATAATAAGGTGTCATCAAAATACCGAAAGTAAAAGGGCAAAAAAAAATTCAGCTTCTGGAAAGCAATGACCTCCAAATCTTCCATAACTATTTTTGATTGAATCGGAGAATTGACTGAACCTATGGGAGTACCGAATTTTTGCCTATAAAAAGATCCATTGAATTTAAAATAAGTTGAGTTCATAATGAAAAATATCCCTTCAATAAAATCTTTTTGACTTAATCGAGTACGTGTTTTTATATTATCCCATCTATTTAAAATTGCCTGTTTAACCAATGCAAGGGGTATACTTGGCAACATTGCAACAAAATCCAAAGAAATCATTACATGGTGATCAGGAACAGTTTTTTGAAGAATAATTTTTTGGAATTCCCAGCTATTTTTGATATTGTATTTGGAAGTTGTAATTGAGTCTTTAAATATCAAATTACAGTTTTGTTCTGAAGATTTTGTGGGAGTGTTAATAGTTGAAATAACCAACCTCAAAGGATAGCCATCCTTATGCATCTTTCTCAAACCATAACATCTTGCAAGAACTGTGTCTTCGGTATTCATATCAGTACATCTTATATCCTTTCCCAAAATTCCTTTCTTTCTCCAATTGTCCAAAATCTTGAAAGTGTCCCTTCTTAATTGTTTCAACGGATTTTCATTCAATAATTCAAAGTTATCACGATTGGAAAGTAAATCCTCCATATCCCTAATATAATCTGATTTCTTCATACAAAAAGTAATATTGCCTTTATCAGCATTCATGCAAATTATATCAGGGTTGGTTTTAAGGAAATCTTTTGTTATCCTGAAACCTTCAGAAATTTTACGATCAATACTACTAATGTGCAAACATTTTTTATCAACAAAGCTCTTTGACAAGTGTAAAACCTTGTTTCGGAAATCCTATTGATCTAATATTGGAATTTTGTGTATACTTCATTCAACATCTTTAAATATTTCCATCATTTGTTTCCATTTACTTTTAATCACATGGTTACTAAAACCTTTACCTAATCTGAGAATATCTGCAACTGAATCAGGAACTTGAATATTTACCAAATTTACAAACCAAGGATCCTTATCTCCTTTTTCAAAAATCTTGCGTAAATTTAAATTTTGCTCTTGAATATTAGTTTGTTGATCAATCAAAATAGAAAGTTTCCTCTCATGTTTTTTATCATCGTTTAAAAATCTTCGATTAAGGAAAATCTGATGTTTTAAAAGATCAATGATTTTATCTTGTGACAAACATACTTCTAATTCACTTCTGATTCTGGAAATTTTTACTTTTAAAAAATTAACATGATTTGAAACATCCTTGATCAGTAAATTCAGCATTGAGAGTTTGAAATTCTTTAAATTATGTTCGAATTGTCTATTGGAAAAAAAAATTTTTAACATAATATATCATGACGTTACTGAATCATTTGGTAAACTTTCTTAAAATATCACTCTACAAAATTAAAATTTCATATATTTCAACTTTCCATATTGACGTCATAGAGTTTCAAACTTACCAGTATTCATTCATAAATTTCAATTTGCGAGTAAATTACTCAGTTCCTAACCTCCATTCTCAGTGCAGACCACAATCATGCGGCTTGCATACGTTTTTTCATGTTTTTTTTTTAGATTATTTATTATATTTTTTAACTCAACATACATTTTATCAATCAATAATTGATCTCCGAATAGCTCAAGAAAGTAATATGGGTATGATATCTTTTTTAACTACAATAGTCACATATTTGTTTCAAATTGAAATGTTTGGTTTTTATACTCTGAATCCTTTTATTATGACTATAGCTCTGAATAAGTACCTGATCTTATATATTTTATTAAAAATGTCAACTTACAAATTGTAGTCTCCCCTACTGTTATTAAAACTCTGTCTTATCATATCGCAGACTGATAATTCTTCACGTATGTATATCTTGTGTACTCAGTTGTATTATTTGATGCTACATTTCTAGACCTAAGGCCAAAACAAAACTAAGTTTATGAATCTTTATTTTTAATTTTAACGCAAGCTTTTTTTGTGTTTTGTAAAATCTGGCAATTCAATAAAAGTAGAAGATCAAACATGCAAAGGGGCGTATCTACTAATATTAACAGTTCAGACACTGATTTTTATTATCGTCCTCCCTGAATCTGATGTTTTTAAATCATCAATTTTGACTTCGACTAGTCGTCAAATTTTATCTTCAGACCAACGACCAATATTCGTGGTTGTTAGAATAGGATCATTACTTTACATACGTTTACAGTCATCCCAAAATTCGACAGTTCGTCAAGCATTTGCTACATCATCCCAACTTATCCTCTCACTTAGTTTCTTTGAAGCTTCACTAATGGCGCCGGTTCCTGCCTTCCATTTTAAAATTGAACAGAAATCAGCAGACACTTATAAAAAAATTTAGATTTGAAGCTTGATATTGCAAGTTTGTTATCAGTTGAGAAAATCATAGAAAAAATTACGCTTCTTAATAGATCATGAACAGTACTTATTCTTTAAGCACACTTGACCAGTGTTGATAATGCACTGGCAAAATGAAACGTGCGCTGCCATATATAGCCCTAATGTTCACGAAATATGGTAACCCCGTAGATAAGGAGCACTAGATTTATAATGAAGTCATTAGAATCAAATTTTGTTCACCAGGAATTGTTGAACATCATATGAAATGACACATGATGTGGGCGCGCATCAAGAGGATTCTTATTATCAGGATTCCTAGAATTTTTATGACGTCATCACAAAGTAACGTTGTTTATTATAAATTGATTCTATTATAAGGATTGCTGGAATCATAGTGACTTCATCAGAATGCAATTTTGTTTACCAGGAATTTTTTAGCATTTTTTGAAATATGGCACTTTCAATGCAACATGTCGGCGCGCATCACAGGGAACCATAAGTCATTGAGATGGTGACAGATCTTGACAATTTTCAGTATAATCTGACACCATTGCTATAAGCATTTAATATATAAATTATATTATTTTGGGATTAAAAATTTTATTTCCGGAGAAACAGATATTGGCTAGATATGAAAGCAAAACTGATCCAAAATCTTATCAGTTGGAGCTAAAGAAATTTTGTAAAGATCATTCCTCTGTCTCTATTCAAATGAAGATTTGAGTTTCTGGTCAGCCGAATGCATTTTGGCCTGCTAAAATTGAAAATCGCATTGAAATTTTTTTTTATGGATTGTTTTTCGAAATATAAATTTTGAAAAAAGAATTTTTTTTTTTATGATAGCTCTACTCTGTGAACCATATCTCAAATTAGAAACGACCAATCTGGTTGCAAAAGGTATCAAGGTAAAGATCATCGAATCTGCAACAAGTATGAGTGCCACCTTCCTGAATCAATTTGGTGGTTGAGGTGCAATGAACCGAAATATTAAAAATAGGCATTGTTTTAGACGGAAATAAGCATACAAAATTTTGAAAACCAAGCCATAAAAAAAACTTTTAAGGCGCTTTTCAAGTTTAGCAGGCCAAAATGCATTGGAAAAATTCATCTTGTCAGGTTGAAAGTACAAAAAGTTAGCAGAAAATGAAACTATTTGGTTGAAATCGTATTGTATTTAAATTTTGTCTTTTTCATCGGTTTGTTTGAAAATATAGCTATTTTGGTAGAAAATTAAACTGTTTTGTTAAAAATTTAATTATTTTGTCCAAAGTTCAACTATGTGGTAGCAAATTAGCTTTTTTGTTGAAAATTCATATTTCCGGTTCAAAAATTCGATTTTTTTGCAGAAAAGTCATGTATTTTGTTGAAAATTTGTTTTTAAGGGTAGAAAATTGATCTTTTAGTTTGAGGATTCAACTGGTTTGTTAAAATTCTTCTTGTTTGGATAAATTAAATTGTTTGAAAATTTTTTCTTTGTTGTTGTAAATTAATTCTTCAAACATTAGATTTAACCATTTCAATTATGATAATTGATATTATTTTGGCAATATCTAACATCAGAAATTAATGATTTCATTTTTCGTTAAAAAGTCATCTTTTTTATTTAAAAAATCAACTATTTGATTAGAAATTCATTGTTAAAATTCGGAAATTCAGCTATTTGTTTAGAAATTTAACTATTTTGTTGAAATCATCTTTTTCGAACAAAAATTCAACAATTTGGTTAAAAATTCAATGATTTTGTTCAAAAATGTATCTCCTGTGGTAGATGTTTCATCTTTTTTGTTTCAAAAAGTCAACTTGTTTCGTTGAAAATTTATTTTTATTGGTTGAAGATTCAAATTTTTTTTTTAAATTCGTTTTTTTGAAATTTTATTTTGGTTGGAAATGCAAATATTTTGCTGAAAACTTGTTGCTTTTTGTTGAAAATTCCATTGTTTTGTTGAACATTCGTTCTTTCGGATTGTAAATTCATCTTTTATGGTAGAAAGTCATTTTTTTGGTTACAAATTCCTCTCTTCTTGTTGAAAATTAACTGTTTTTCTGAAAATTCAACTGTCCTGTGAGAAAATATGTCTTTATTGTTTAAAAATTTAATTATTATGTAGAAAATTCGATTCTTTTGCAGAAAATTTCTGTATTTTGTTTAAAATTCGTCTCTTTGGGAAGAAAATTAATCTTCTCTATTAAAAATGCATCTTTTTTTGTTCAATTGAACAAATTGAAAATTCGTTTTTTATTGTTGAAAATTAATTGTTTTTCTGAAACTTTAACAATTAATTTAACTTATACTTATTAAATATTGTAACTATTAAACTTAATTCTATTTTTTTTTGGAAAAACTTGTTAAAAAATGAATCTTTTTTGTTGAGAATTCAACTATTTACTTGAATTTTGAACTCACTTGTTCCAAATTAATTTTTTTTAATCATCATTTCAGGTGAAAATCGATTCATTTGGATGAAATTTAAACCATTTAAAAAAAATCGTACGTTCGTTGTTAAATTCAACTGCTCTTGATTAAAATATCCACAATTACATTTTTTGTTGGAAATTATTGTTTTTTTTTGGATTGTTTGGAATTCATATTTTCGGGTTGAAAATTCAACTGTTTTGTAGAAGATTCGTCTTTTCAGATGGAAAATTCAACAGTTTGATAGCAAATTAAACTATTTTGTTTAATGTCATCTTTTTTGGTAAAAAAGCCACTATTTGCTTAAAATTGTATTGAAATTTTGTCTTTTTTCCTCTTTTTGTTTTAAAATGACGTTTTTTTTTAGAAAATTTAACTATTTGGTTAAAAATTTAATCATTTTTTTGAAATATTAACTATTTGCCCGCCAATCAACTTTTTTTGAAAACTCATATTATCTGGTTAAAAATTCAATTGTTTGCAGAAAATTAAATTATTTGCAGAAAATTCATGTATCTTGTTGAAAATTCGTATTCTCGGGTAGAAAATTCATCTTTTTGGGTGAAGATTCAACTAGTTTGTTAAAAATTCCTAATTTTTGGTTGAATTCAATTGTTTGAAAATGCATTCCTTTTTGTTGTAAATTATTTGTTTAAACTGATAATTTAACTATTTCATTTTTGGTTGGAAACTGATCTTCTTTATTTTAAAATTCAACTATTTGATTAAAAATTCATATTGGTAGGTTAGAAATTCAGCTGTTTGTTAAAAAATGTTGAAATATTTTGTTGATAATTTCATTATTTTGTTGAACATTCGACAACTTTGTTAAAATAATCTCCTTTCGTCAAAAATTCAACAAGTTGGTTAAAAATTTAATTATTTTGTTTATAAATTTATTTATTTTTGGTAGAAGTTTCATGTCTTTTGTTTCAGAATGCAACTGTTTGGTTGAAATTTTATTTTATTTTTTCGAAAATTCAACTATTATGTTGAGTATTTGCCTTTACGGGTTGAAAATTCATCTTTTATGGTAGACAGTCATCTTTTTTGGTTAAAAATTTATCCTTCTTTGCTGGAAATTAATTGTATTGTTTTGTCTCTAAAAAAATTCATCTTTTTCATTGAAAATTTAAGTATTTTGTTGGAAATTCGTCTCTTTTGCTTAAAAGTTCAAACATATGGTTGACATTTTTTTCTCTCGTGACTGAAGAATCTTTCTTGATTGAAAATTTAGTTATTTTTCTGTAAATTCCTCTTTGAGGTTTGAAGATTAACCTCTTTTGCTAGAAGTTTTTGTTTGGGTTGAAAATAAAAATATTTTTTGACTGAAATATCAACTAATAAATTCTACATCGAGAATTTATCTTTTTTGTCAATCATTCGACTATTTGGTTGAAAGTTGAACTTCTTTGCTAAAAATTCATTTTCATTGTTAAAAACCTAACTGCTTAATTTTATTTAAAAGAATTTATTCGTCTATTATTCCCCTGTTTTTATGAAAAATCACCATAATTGCCCAGTTCTGCGAGAATTTTCCGCTGCAAAGTCTGATATTCTAATATTTTTCATTATTCTTGATTCATTACCGAAGCTTATAGTTCACCACTCAATCACGTAGGCATACAGAAACTGAACTCACTAGAAACGCGAAAAAAGCGCAGAATAATTGTGAAATATTAAAAAAAAAAAGTCGAAAATTGGTAACGTAGTTTATGAACGGTCCCTTAATACACCTCTCATAGTCACCCTGATTGATGAGCAGCAATTTTCGGAATTACGACCTAGTGATCGCTTGAGAATTTAGTCCCACACTTTGTCCATAAAAGCGAAGCCACAAAATGCAAAGTGGAGTGAGACTTGTCGTTTGTCATTGGTTGGTGTCGTCTGTCCGATGCTCGTCCGCTCTTATGATAGCAGACACACAATTGCGCCTACAAATCCGCGGAAAGTTGCGTAGACCGAAAATGAGAGCCTCGGAGGGGTAGGAAAAAAAGAGGGGAAGGTTGAGGGGATTTTCATGCGCATGCGCCCTCGAGAAGAGTGAGCAAGGGAGGAGGAGAGAGGAAGAGTTAGAGAGTAGGTAAGAGTGAGAGAAAGTAAGTAGGAGTGAGAGACAGTACGCGTGAAGGAGAGAGAGAGTACGCGTGAAGGAGAGAGTACGCGTGAGGGAGAGAGAGAGAGTACATGAGAGGGAAAGAGAGTAGGTGAGAGGGAGAGAGAGTAGGTGGTAGGGGTGGAAATCGGTCCGAGGGTTGGAGCAAGGGTGACACCCTGCAGTCTGACGCGGGACTACCAACATTCGTGCGCCGTTCCCATGAAAACAGAAAGCTCGATCGTTTCTTCCTTAGGACACTGCACCCGATTCAGTTGCATTTGCGCGGCCGAGAGGGATGGTCCTCTTTGGTCCACTCTCTTGAGAATAACTTTGAAAATTTTTGTTTCCTCGACTCGGTACGAAAGCTCGCTACACTCAAAGCCCGAAATTTTGACTCTTTTTATAATAAATTAAATTTTT
Organism: Andricus curvator; assembly: GCA_932195095.1. Lineage (NCBI taxonomy): Eukaryota > Metazoa > Arthropoda > Insecta > Hymenoptera > Cynipidae > Andricus > Andricus curvator. The sequence continues at coordinate 577,436 of CAKNYM010052626.1, read as the reverse complement.
TATATATGTTATTCTTTTACTTTCCGAATTTAGGATTTTTGCAAAAACAATTCTGATAGAACAAAGATAGCTGAGTGATTTTTTAATCAGTTGAATAGAATGTGTTGTGAGATAAAGCACATTTATCTTGCAATCATACTTCCCCTTTTTTTAAAGAAACAATAAGAACGGGATTATTATAAATTTAATTAAATCAGCGAATATTATAAAAAATTCGGGCTGTGATTGGGAAAGAGAAGAATTTCGCAAGTGTTCGGGGGTTCAAGAAAAGAAAAGCTGCGTTTTAAAAGGTAAGTTCATTAGTTTGTGGTCAGCGATCAAAGGCCGCATTAATTACAGCCTTCGTCAGGCATTAAAAATCCATTAATGGGGAAAAAGTCATTTTTTGCTCTGTAATTAAAAACCTCGAGAAAAATCGACGTTGAGGCTTCACTCAGTGATTCTTAGCATTATTAACTTTTTTATTTTTTAAAAACGCCTTTATTACTTTCAATGGTACATTAGGGTCCCGAATAAAAAAAAATCATATTGGAAACCCAATTAAATGCCGGCTAAAGTACTATGGGTATTAGGCAAATCAGTACTTAAGTCATAACATTTCTTTAAAAATGTTCAAATTTCAAATAAGGACAAAAGTACCATGAAAAGATCCATTTTATTCTTATTCGACATTTTTACAAGCGCTGATCAGATTTATGTCCCAAAATAGTACTGCTTAAATAGAAATGAAGTACTAAAAAAATCCAAAATATTTCCCGTCATATCTTAATGGTATACATACCAGGACTTTTTTTAGTAAAAAAGTACCAGAAAAGTCTCACGATATTTTTTTCTTCTAATTACACAAGTCCTAAATAATTTTTGGGATACAAATATTTAGAAAAGTTTCATAGAATTTCTATTCAAAATTGTTACAATTGCTGATAAGATTTATGTTCCAAAAAGCTCCTGTTAAAATAGAACTAGGGTACCAAAAAGTGCCAGAAAATTTCAAAACGATGCGAAAAATAAAATGGAAATTTTCCTGTACTTTTTTCCTCAAAAAGTTTCAGTAAAACAGGAAATATTCTGAGCCTTCTCTTTACATTTGTCCCTATTTTAGCAGTACCTTCTTGGGACATAAATATTAAAGCACATGTGAAAATTTTCAAAAAAATGAAACTTTTCTATTACTTTTGTCCCAAAAATGATTTACAACTTGTGAAAATTATAAGAAAATTACTTGCGGCTTTTTGGGCTTTGTTCAAAAAAAGTCCTGATAAACAGGATCTATTTGAAAAAAAATGTTTGGTACTTCAATTCTAATTCAATGAGATCTTTTTTGGACATGAATCCTATGAGCACTTGTAAAAATTTTAAATGGAAATAAAATGGAACCTTTGTAGTATTTTCGTCTTAAAAAGTCCCAGTGAATCGGGACATATTTTTAGCTTTTTCTGCACTTTATTCCTATTTCAGCTATACTTTTCTGGGACATAAATATCACAATCACTGGTAAAAATTTCCAAACAAAAATGGAATGTTTATAATACAATTGTCCCAAAAATTAATCAGAATGTGCAAAAATTAAAAAAAAAAGAAGTACGACGACTTTTTGGGCAAATTTGTCTTTAAAAATTTTGGCTAATATAGGACGTACTCTTTAAGTTTTTTAGTTGTGAAAATTTCGAATAGATATTAAGTGGACCTTTCCAATAATTCTTTCCCAAAAATTATTAAGGGCAAGTTTGAAAAGTGCAACATGTCTCTAGAAATTCTTGTCCATTTTTGAAAAAAAAGTCCTTAAAAAAACGTAATACAACTAGATGAATTCCTGCATTTCCTCATCGAGGTCAAAGGTTAAAATCTAAATATCTTCGTTGCTTACGTGCTCATAAAAAATTTTCACGACAATATTAAGCTAATTTTTTATGACAAATGGAATGGTGTTGTTTAAGTTTACAGAACACATTTTTCAGATACATTTTTTCGAATAATTTACTTTTTCTTCTCATAATTAGGACTCTTAGAGTACTTAGACTTGCAGATATTATCGATAAGAATTCATTGGTACCTTCTAAACTGTTTTTTTCAATTATATTAATTATTATTCATAGAGTACGAATAAATTCGTATATTTCATCCGATTGGATTACATTTTTTTAGAGATTTTCTTTCTTTTTCAAAAAGAAACAAGAATTTTCGGAAGAAAATTGCACTTTTTAAACTTTTCGATTTTTGAACAACCCTAATAATACATTTCCTTGCATAAAAGTTGAAACCGATCAATTTTTCTTACTTCAAAAATTGGTATAATAAAATCAAAAAAGAGACATCAATATTAATTTTTAATCAATTTATCTGATTTCCTAATTCCGAGCATGTCTTGGTTTTTTTAAGATAAAATAGATACTGAAAAGGAACTGTGTCTTTTAATTAGACTGATTTTAATCATAATGTTTAGAGATGTCTTGAGAATATAAGTATAATACTTCTTTTATAATAAAAGTCAAAGCAGAGAACAATGGGCTTTAATTAAAAACGAAGCAAGCAAAAAACTAAGGGAGGATAAGCTCATATTGCAAAGAAAATAAGATCCCGAGGATAGTTTCCATATTAATCATTTTCTTTGAAGAATATCTTATGAAAAAACATTTCACTATTTTTCAAAATAATTAAACCGGACTTCTAAACCTTATTTCCTCTCGCCAAAAGTTTCAATTTTTTCAGTGATAAAACTATTCTTGTATTAAATTATTTTGTAATTAAATTGTATTCGAAATATTGATGACAAATTCTATGATGCTGAAATTAAGTTATACTTTGAAACTGCACACAAAGTTTAAAATTAAATTTCAAATGTCAGGTTTCGTATTCAATTATATCTCCCGAAAGTTGGATGTGTCTTATGTAACTCGTTCCAACTGCAACTAAAACTTCTACATAAATGTCTTCGTATTCTCGTGATGAAAATAAAATAACTAGGTAAGTAGGTAGAAATAAAATCATTAAACTTTATGCAATTGTTATTAGGGTTCAACCCATAACAATTATGATAAATATTATAAAAAATATAAATATTATAAGTTGAATAACAGTGCTCTGAAATGTGGTTCGAATTTTTCAGGCCGTTAAAATAATAAAATTTATTTTTGAGTTTCTACTTCACAGTGTTAATTTTATGAAGCTTCACTGGCGTCTTTCAGTAATTATAAAATGCATATTAAGCGATGAGTAATTAATTTTCAATTTAAAAAATTGTGTAACGAAATATTTATTACATTTGGAATTCAAAAATGAAATCCACTGCGAAATATTTCATTAATTTTGCAAACTGATTTTAATTTATTAACTTGCGCAAGTAAATAGAAATTAATTCCATTGAATAAAAAAAATTCCAAATTTCAAAAGATTTCAGAAGATATCTTTGGGTTACAAAAAGTTTTAAGAAAGTTCAACGTTTCCGAAGTATTTCAAAATATTTTAAGTGACTTCAACAGATTTCGAAATATCTTAAGGAATTTCAGATGATTTCAAGGGATTTCAGAATAATTTAAGAGATTACTGGGAAAGTTATAGGATTTTGAAAGATTTCAAGCGATGTTAAATAATGTTTAGGAATTGAAGAGTACTTCAAAAGATTTGAGGGATTTTCAAAGTATTAAAAAATATTTCAAGAGGTGTTACGAGATTTCAAGTTATTTCGAAAGATTCAAGGAATTCAGAGAGATTCAAGGTTTTACAGGATTTGAAGCGATTTATAAACATTTAAAAAAATTTCAGAGGATTTTTAACGATTGCAAAATATTTAGAAAGATTTCAATGCCACTCTAACGATTTCAAGTAATTTCAATATTTTCAGTAAATTATGAGACATTTTAAAGGATTCCGAAAGATTTACATTTTTTTCATAGAATTGCACGGGCTCTATAAAATTTGCAAATGATTATGACGGATTAAAAAAAATATATTTAATTTTTTCAAAGTATTTTAAATTATTTTAAGGGATTATATGGGGTTTTAGAGAAATTTGTAGCATTTCATGACATTTCATGATTACTGATTTTTTTCTCACTATTTGGACATAAAAAATACTTACTTGTATATCTTTATTGGTTTGTGGCTAGTTTTCTGATATTTTGCCAAATTTTCAGTATTAGAACTTATGCGTAAAGTTCTTCATTAATTAAAAAGACTCATTTTTGACCAAATATGATTACTTGGTGTGAGAGAAAGAATATTTTAATTAACATAAATTTGACTGATAATTGCTTTGATACATACGAACAAATGTAGCTTCTGTAAATTTACATAAATGACGTAGGTTGCCATAACAAAATAATAACAGAGATACGTTCAATGTTTAAATTGGTTAAAATGTGGGATACCAATCCGACATTATTTATGTTTGTATTTGATGCATGATATGTGATATGTGATTATCCATTTGATAAAATTATGTCATGCTTCAATATAGGCAAAGGCACAAAACAGTATAATAGTAACTTTTGAATTATTAGATAACCCTTCCAAATTATGATTGATTTGATTATTTTATATCTTCCAGAGAAATAATCCTTTACACATATATTTTCTTCACAATATAGCATTAGATAAATGAAAAATTATTTAGGTTACAATGAACTAAGCTATTTAGTAGTCTAAAATTCGTTACGAATTCAGGCAATTGGTTTTTGATCAAACTGATTGCAAATTTTAAATAATAAATTTTATCAACGAAAGAGCCAATTTTGGAAAGTATTGACAAACGTTAAAGTGGATTCGCGAGGTTCAATTATGAGAGGCGTTGTGTGAATAAAAAATAAATATATCTGTTGTGGCTAGTGAAGCCATTTAGTCGATCGCCGGGTTAAAAAATAATCCAGTTTGCCGTGTTGCATGTTTCTCACTATACGATATTATCCAATTATGAAACCGTAAAGAGTGGAAACACATAGCCAAAGCAATGAATACACACAATTAAAAATATAAATTTATTCACAAAATTTAAAAAACATGTAATATCGGATATGTTTTGGAAGTCCCCTATTTTAGTTTCATTTGTTGAAAATTAATTTTGTTGTTTTTATTTTCTTAATGTTTCGGAAATGTATGTTCCATGCACACAATTATCCCCTCATATATAACTATCATTGTAAATAATTTAACGAAAATGTTTGAATTCATTTGTGAGAAAAATAATTTTTCTTCCTTAATTTACATTTTCCTATAACAAGCAATTTTCTTTAATTCACTTATTGTGTTTGGTAAATGGAACACCGTATGCCAAATTATTATAGACAAATATAAAAGAAGTAAAATAAAATTCTTATTTTCCGTAAACATGAGTTTGAACATTTTTATTATATGATGTTCAATTATGGTTTTGCAAAATGGAATAATTCTATATATATTAAAATGTAATGCATGCATCTTCAACATATTGAGAAAATGATAATAACAAATTCACATGTTTTGAAGTCTAAATTAGAAACAGAAACTTGTGATAATTTATATTTGTAAACGTATACAATTTAAATTAATTCAAACTTTTACTTTGAAATTACGCAATTTTCAGTGATGCCAATTGCAAATTGTAAATTTTAACGGTTTAATTATAATTCAATTTGTTTAATTATACATGAAAACGGCTCAAATTTCAGACTTCGCAATTCAAAATTGTATAATTACAAACGCTATCAATTGAAATTGCTGAATTTATAACTACTGTAGAAGATTTTGAAATTAACTCTGCAATAAACTTCAAATGTTTAATTATCAAATTACACACAATGCTATAGTTTGAATTCGAACCTTGCCTGCAGCGTTTTTAGGCAATTTGGTTATTCAAAATATTTGTTGGGATATACGGTTAAGGTTTTATTTGCGCATTATTATAAATATAAATTTTGAACAATTTTCTAAATACGTTGTCTGTGATATTCAAATATCTGGTGACACGAGGTAATGTAAAAATGTTCATGCATGCACATGCGTGTGTGAAACCTTTATTATAAATTTGCATATTTTGCACATATCACGTTGCTTACAATGCAAAATTTCTCTTGTATACTATAACATGCACATCGTTGTCAAATTCATGTTGCACTTTAGAAGCAAAGCTTAATTTTTTCAATAAGCCTCTTTTTTACTAAGAAAATATATTGCTCTTAAGGATTTTCTAGGTGTAGAGTCAAGTTTAAAAAGTACCTAATCTTCAACTTGATTTATGAAATGGACCAAAAAAGTCCCAGTGATCATTGCAACAAATTAAAGAAGAAAAGATTATTTTATTTCTCGAAAGGTTCTTTACAATTCTACTTGTCATGTTTTTTTGGAAATGACAATTATTTTCAGCTAGTAATATTGAATTCTCCTACTTTGGCCTGAAGCGAAAGAAAAACACAAACATGGAAATTACTTCATTCAAAAATCATTATGACCTCAACTATTTTTTATTATTCATGCTTAGGTCTATCTTCTAAAATCTGTTGCAATATAAATTTTTAGCTCTTACAGAAAAGAAAGTTTTGTTTTAAGAAATCGTCTAGTTTAAAAAAAAATTGCAAATATCTTTTAAAAAAGAGCCGGTAGATGTTGACAAATGTTATTGATAGTTTCTAGAGTTACGCTTTTTAAATTGCCTAAATTTTTGAAATCTTGATAAAAAACGTACTGAGCACTAATTGTGGACATGAAAGTTAAATCGATAGAAGTGAACAAAGAGCCAATAGACACTGTAAAAGTTTCTTCTTCACTATCAGTATCCATAAAGTGTCTGACAAGTTCTCTCGAATCGGGCGTTTCTTCAAGCAGAAATAGCGATCTGTCTCGAATTGCAAACTTTGTTCACGAGGAAAATAAAATTCACTCTGCATCAAACTTTTCTATTTATATCAATGATTTGGATCACAAGAACTTGGAAACGGCATTTTCTAAAAGATATGCCCTCATATAGATTTTCCACTACTGTCTGCTTCCGCCGGATGCTTGCCTAAACGGAAGATTCTGCAATGTACTTTTCAGACAAAAAAAAACCAACGTAATCCCTCGCATTTTTCTTGAAATCCACCTTTATAGCGACTTCTGATCCGCTATGGGAAAACAAGATCAGTGGAAAAAAGCTCTAAAGCACTTTGAAGAGACGCAGGAAAAAAAATAACAGCGACAAGGAAAAAGGGAGGGTGAGATGATTGCAGAGGATGGTGTCTGTAAATGCGTGTGTATGTGTGTTTGGCATGTGCGTTTGTTTGAAAATTTAGTTTAAAACTAGCGAAGAGCAAAGTGGAAAGAAACGAACAGATAAAGAAAAAGTAGGGTGAGGAAGGGTATTCCTGATGAAGTTTACGAGTGAGGAAAACGTATGTCAGCGTGAAAGGATGGATGAGTAAAAGAAAAACAAAAAATTTCCAGCAGTCTTTAAATGTGTACTACATATGTAGCAGTATGAATAAGCATTACGTGTTTCTGAATATTTGTATACGTGAAAATGTGCATTCAAAAAAAGAGAAACAGAAGCAAGCACAAATGAGAAGGAAACGATAAATAATACACATGACATTGTAGCTAAGCATGTATGTATTGGTGTGAACGTTTGTGGTGTAGAGGATATAAAAGGGGTGAAGAAGCCAGAAGAGGAAAAGGGTGGGTTATTACTGCTGGCAATTATGACGCCCTTTGAGCTTTATTCACACTCCAGCTATCAGGAATATGATTGAAAGAAAACGGTTTGTGATCTAATTTTTTAAATTTCATTCTCCTAATCTGATTAGGAAAAAATTTACTGATTGAAATAGTGCGAAGTGCTTTAGGCTTTAGTGTTTTAGAGCTTTGGGCAGCATTTCTACTGATAATGAGTAGTTTTCTAATAAATTTTAGAGGAGTATTGTATTTTCAATAAGCCTGCAATTTGACTTAATTCGCGAAATCTTGCACGATAATATAATAATCCGAGCCAAGCCGAGAAATTTAATAAGATCCCAAAGAATGTATCTTGAATAATATCTAAGTTTGCCCTTTCATCTCGGCGCTTGAGGTGAAATTAATTTGCAACCAAACAGAAATTCTTCCCAAAATAGTTTTACATTGATAAAAAAATTTTGAAAATTAAGTTTCAGATCTATTAGGCTGCATATCTGCGTAGCGCCGACTACAATGTCCCCGGTGTTTAAAAGAAATGTGGTTGACTTATGGATATGAATTACCTTTGAAAAAGTCATTTTTATTCTTACAAATAACTTTTCTCTAAAACTGGTTCTAACCGTCAAAACGTCATGGTAACGTCATAAAAAAAGTTATATTTTTTACTGAGGAATCCAAAGCTTAATGCTCGGAAAATATTTAATCCCTTTCCTTATCCTCGTTAAATGCTGTCCCAAGATTCATGAGCGATGATCTGACCTATATGTAGAAAATAGTTATTTGCAATAAAAAAAAATACGCGTCTAAGCATCGATAACACACTAGGTTGGATAAAATTGAATTTTATGAATTGGCAATAGTGCAAATTACCTGATCTAATGCTGCAATTCGACTTCATTGACACTTGTCGAACAATGAATGTGAGCATCCTAAATAATTGACTTGAAACGTTAAAAAATTTGTGATCATCTTAAGCTAGCTGAAAATAATGTAGGAAAAATTAAACATTTTTGATGTTATTTGTTCTTTTTTGTAAACTTGATATGGTTTTTGCATCATGGCCTGGCCCTATACGTCATTGTCTCTTCCTTCGCTCCTTGTTTTCAGCCAATTTAATCGAAATTAGGACCTATTGAAATCATGTGTTCTATTGTTTACAGATAATAACAATTTAGAAAGTATTTATTCTATAAATTAAACTATTTGTTCAAGCAATTTAAAGTATAATTCTCTTAGGTTTTCAACACTCGAACATTTTCCTAAATCTTTTTCCGTTCTGTTACGGAAATGAAATTTTTAGCCCTCTAAATTATCTGCACACCAATATCTGTACACCAATAACAGTTTGTTCCGAAAATAATGGAAAATCACGAAACGAAATTTCAGCATAAAAATTCTTTTAATGGTCAACGTGATTGAAATTCAAAGTAAAATGCTATTTTTAACACGGGCGCACAATATTCATTATAACTGTTCACTGATCTGGAATCAAAACAGGGAATTAATTCTGAAATTTCAGTCTGATTTTTTCTTTATGAGAAAATTTAAAAAAAAGTAATGTTGTTTGGATTTTCTTTTAGAAATCGTAACAACTAATAATGGGTCTGTTTTCTTTAATTCTAGAAATGATTATGAAAATTAGATTGTTAATTCTGGGATTGACTGCACACGAGGGTATGTGGAAAAGCTTGACTTTTGAAAAAAAAATTAAATGATGCTCTTTATCATAGCTTTGAAATGTTCAAAATTATAAAATTTAATAAAAAGTAATAAGAACAATTTTAAAGCGACTTTTTCAGGGTGTTTAGTGATCAGGAAATCTGCATTATTTTTGCAATATATTCTTAAATAATTGACAAAATGCCTGCACCCTTATTTCCTTCGTAGAAAATTCCGTTGGCTTTCAACCTATTTAAGAGAAAAATTTAAAATCATATAATCAATATTAAAAGACCTTCTGCATTTATCGAAAAACATTGATGGTGGTATATACGATACGTGAAGCCATCAGTATTCCCTCTATCTGATTATCGGATCTCAAATAAATAATAAAAAGAAGATAAAATAGAAAAAATGTAGATGTTGCGATAGAAGAGGAAAATTGCCGATCCTGAATAAAATTCCTGGGTTTTTCCCGATTTCCTGGTTTGCTAGACACCCTGCTTTTCCCATCAACTTGTATACAAATTCGATATCTCATAAGTTTTTGTGACAAATTTTTATAGGATACCAGGGAACCATAATCAACCACAATATATCATATACAAGCACCTTTCAATTAAAGTTGGTTCATCCACAACGTATGCAATTGTACATGGAATGTTTCCTTAAGGATTGAATGTCATTATTTAACTACCTACGAAATTTAAAAAATATGATGCAGCATTCTGAAAATGCAAGCCAAGTGGAAACTAATAATAACATCAGTAATATGTTTCACAAGAAAATCGAAAAACTGAAAATCAAAGAGCGATATAAAAATACAGATTTAAACAAACATAGAATAGATAATAATAACAATATAGTACAAACAAGCGATCGTTGGTTCATAAATTTACCTGATTTTGTTATTCCAGAGCTAGTAGCAAATATGCTTAGATTAGGAGAAAAACTTAGCAGTAGTTTTCTATCAAATGAATATTTAGAAGTTTTTGAAATTGTAAAGGATTTGAAATCTAACATTGAAAAAATTTCTGATAAATCACAAAAGGAATATAGGCATAGGATTTTATCAACAGTTTCTGACTATATAAAAACAGCAAGCAAACTTACAGAAAAAGATAATACCAAAAAACCTGAAAGATACGAAGGAATTCATAAAGAATCCACTCAAAAAATAACAGAATTATCATTTTCAATTACTGGATGGTTGAAGATTAATAGGCTTTTTGGGTAATAACATTGCAAGAAAAGATCTAACAACTGAAAACAATAATATTGCTAGATTTTATGGTTAGCCTAAAATTCATAACAACAACTATCCTTCCAGACCTGCACTATCTTGTACTGATACTTGTACTTTCTTTATGACTAAGACTTTTAACAAAATCATCTCAAATGCTCTACATAAACCTACATGTTATATGAAAAATTTAATTTTGTTTAAAGAAATTATTACTAAAGTAAATATTCCAGATCGTTATGTTATTGTATCCCTGGGTAAATCTTCTTTTCTTACAAATTTTTCATTGGAATTGGTTCTAAAAGGTATAGAGAAAAGATTGGATATAATTCAGAATAACACAAAAATGTATCCTGATGAATTTAATCAGGAAATCAAATTCTGAATAGAGTCAACCTTCTTAAATTTAATAACACTTACTATAAACAAACTTTTGAAACACCAATAGTGTCTTCAATATCTGGCACTTTATCTGATATTGTCGTGCATTATCTTGAAAATGAAGTTTATGGGAAATTAAATTTTACAGCAGGAACTTATTCCCGTACATTGATGAGAATATTCTAATCATTTCAATAAACAAAATTCAAAAAATTATTTATAATTTCAATGCTTAACAATATTAAAATAAATTGGTTCATTAAGAACACTTGCTCAGGTAGACTAATCAATGCCTTTTAAAAAATTCGACACAACATAAGATTGCAATTATTGAGAACATAGTAGATTTCGAAATACTATTTTCGGATGAAGCTTTCCACAATAACAATCTAGATGTGATTAAGAAACTACTTGATTACAATAATTATTCTAAATATTTTACTGAACAGCATATAAGAAGAAGACTAATAAAAATACAGAAAAAAACAAAGCAATGTTAAAAACATTCAGAATAATTACAACCAACAAGAAGTAATTAAAGATGAGAAAAAGCAATTAATTTCTGTTAATTTCCATGGATGTAACAAAACATATATAGGATAGACAAAACGTCCGGTACGAATTAGAAGAGGAGAACATCGCAATAACATAAGATTAAATCCAAAATACCATAAAGTGATTTGCAAAACATTTAATAGAATTCCATAATGGTGATTTAACTCATATCGATTTGGATAATATTGAAATCTTATACCAATATCCTAATTACTATAAAAGATATTTTGCTGAAATAACATTTATTAGAATAGACGAGGACAATATTTGAAATAAAATTACGGATTTGGAACATTAGAATCCAGCATAGATGGATTACTTGAATTTCTTTCGCAACTTCTATGTCAAAAATAATTACAATAAAATCAACTTAGGTATACATTCACACAGGCATCTAAATAATGCTTTTAATAACAAAATTTTATAGTTTGACAGTTCAAAATATATTATTAATAACACAACCTTAACTGAAAAATGTTCAATGTCGCAAATAATAGAACCTCCAGTACCGAAACAAACACCTTTTGAAATAATTTATATCCTCAAATAAGGTAAGCATCTTATCAAATAAAAACTAAATATCAACATCACAGGTGTACTTTCTTATTATTTACTAATTTGTGTACTCGAGTTCAGCTTTTAACACTGAAAAACTATTTTTAAACTTATTTTAATAACCTCTGCCCGAAAACATTGTACATACTAATCGGCACAAAACAGTTAGAATGGAATTTAAACCAACAACTAGGTGAGAAAATCGTCTTAATCTTTCATACAAAAACTCAAAGTGCGGCTAATGTTCTTAAAACAACCACATAATATCATTATTTTTAACCTATAATATGTAATAATCCTTTTTATAGATTATAAGATTCCCTGATGAGGATAGCGGTATGCTATCGAAACGTTGCTAGTAATATTATTTTGATAATAAATTAGAATCTGGCAGAGTGGAAAGGGAACTAAAAAAAGTTTATATTTTTTCGTTTCCTAAAATTGTATTATTTATGAACAGTATACATGTTCGTGCGTACAAGGCAAATAATAACAAAAGAAGTAATTGTCCTTTGACACTCAATCAATATTTGAATAGCGGCAGGATAAGGAAAAGAATGAACAAGTAATTAAAAGAGGGGACGCAATGAATCAAAGCCACATTGTCATTTTTTTGCCATTTTCCTGCGGCATTAATGTATGCGTGAACGCGCGAAAATATAGTGTCAGTGTGATAACAGCTTAAGGGGAAATTCCGGAGGTAGGACCGACTGCTCGTGGTTGCAGACAGAACCAGAACAGGCTAGACTCCAAACGTATGTGGTATATAAGCCGAAAGCATCCACAGACACAAACAAATTCCTATGTATATGTATATATACGCTTGGAGAATTTTGCATACGTGGGATCTGGGAACTGGGATCTGGGAAAAATACGCCAACGCACGAGGAAGCACCACCGTTCGAATAAGTTGGAACATGTAGACGTTGCGCGTGCTACCACCCCTTTTGCCCCGATGAAATTAAAATGTAATTCCGCTCTCCGTATTGCACCCTCGTAATCCGGGAGTGTCGCGTTCTTCATATATATGTACTATGTAGGCACATACAGGGTGTCCGAAAATTAATGGACCAAAAAGGGAGCCCTGAATAATCGCTTTAATATTCGCGGCGGCAGGATGCACGAACACTAATGTGTCATGAAACGCGGAAAGGGGAATAAGGAATATCCTTTAAATTTGTGAAGTGATGAAAGTAACTGATGTTGCGGTCTAATAATTATTTAAAGTCTCAGAGTTGACTAGTACTTTTCAGTGTATTTCGTTTCAATGTATACCGTAAAATGGGACCAAGTGGCGCGTGTGGGCGAAACCGGCACACCAGTAACTTTTTTATTTATAGGGTGATGATGGTGAATAAATGATCAAAAGATTTTTGATTACTGGTCAGCGATTTCAGTCCAGGACTTTATGCATCTTACCGTCTGATGTCCATTAGGTAGGTATTTAATAGCAATCATCACTTGACATTAACCTGGTCAACACCTACCTACCTGATGGACATCAGTAGGAAAGATGCATGAAGACTTATACTAAAATTACTGATCAGTCATCATCACTGTTTTGATTATTTAATTACCATTATCACTTGATATTACCCTAGTTAACACCTGAACATCTTCTTGAATTTATTATTTAAAATTAATTATCTCTTTCTTTGAATAGTGAATTTTAAGATTAGCGATTGTTTTCTCGTGCATTTGTATAAGATTTTCAGCTTTGGACAGTTGGTTAGGTTGTAGGTATAGAGACACAGGTAAACAAATTTACTTGCAAATTTGTGGAAATATGTGCAGTGAATCATATTTTCTAGCAACCAAACAACATTAATGCAAATTTTCACATCATTACAATATATTTTTCGCCCTGCAGAATGATTTTGTAAGAGTTTTTGTTTTTGTGGGGTAAAGCGGCTTACAGGATTTTATTGTAAACCAAACAAAAAATTGTTTTCCTTAATAATCACTTCCTTTAAGAGATCAAATATACCTTCTAAATCGTTCGAAAAGTAGAAAATCTATCAAATTATAAGATGCAATATGTCTTACTTATAGATGAGTTAAGAATAAATCTGCTAATGTTCCGAGTATCAATAAGCAGATTATTCAACGTTGCCATAACTCTTAGTAACTTTATTTGCTTTAAAATGATGATAAAACTTATATATCATTACTTTTTCTGTGAATTTGTCCTTTGAAGCACTTTTTTAACTTTTTTCATAAGTGAACGGATTAGGCCCACATTGTGGGGTAAAGTCGCTCACACTTCAATAGATGATAAAATTTTTTTGTGAATCAGTTATATATTTCTGCTTTATGGTACGAAAAAGGGTCAGATAGAGATAATAAATTTAAAATATCGACAGCTAATTTAAATTCCTTCTTGTCCTTTATTGTGAAAATCCAAAAAAATTAGCCGCTTCGCCCCATTTTACGGTACTTTAAAAGATAATTCTTTAAAAATGTAGGCTTATTAGAAAAAAGTTCGAGAGTAATACCACACATTTACGAAGATATGTTATCTCTAGTTTTGATGACAAATTTTGAAATAGAAAAAATAAAAATAAAGGGTACTAAATATAAAGTTTTGGAAAATCGAAAAATTAGGATTCCGTACGGCACTATAATGATTCTGTTTATGTTTTTCACTCAATATCATCTGAATCTAATTTTAGGAAAATCGTCAACTTTTTTATGAAAAATATTACTAGGAATTTCTTCTTAATTCTTTAATCCTAAAATTTTCAATTTGAATTAGAGACAAGAGCGGCTCGAAACTAATCGGAAAACATAGTTAATTAACGATTTAAGAAAATGTCAGTCTCGCCATTGAATATATATATTTTAAGAAAAAAAGGTTTTCTCTAGTTGGGTCAAAATAAAGAAACAAAGAATGTGTCTTGGTTTAATCTTCAAAAATGTTCGGGTTTTAATGAATTCAGGCTCATTTTGTCCATTAATCTATTCCAGAACACCACACAATCTCAATTTTAAAAATTAATATCTAATTCTCTAAAGACAGCAATTTGCTTGTAAAATTTATTTGAATTTGGAAATGCTTTCGAGTTGAAGTTGAAAAATATTGAATCACTTAAAAATCTAAGTAATGTAATGTATTGAGTGTAAACTATTAGAAAGTAGAGAAAAATTGCAGAACATAATTGTGAACCTTATCATTTAAAAAATCTCATGCTATCTGAAATTGTATAGCATAGTTGAAGATTATGAAAAAAAATTTTCGTTGAACAAAATCGTTTGGGTAACTACATTTCGTCGAGTACAAAAATTAAAGTTAAGTGAACAAGACTTGTGCTAAGTTGACAAAACTCGTTTGCTGCAATCCACCAAAGTTTTTGGTCAATTCGTTTTGTTAATTGTATTGAATATTTTGTCGATTTTACAAATTTTTCTAGTTAAATTAACCAAATCCTATATGCATTTATTAAAATTAATAAAAACATTGGTTAAAATCAACCCCATTTTACAAACCAGGAATTGTTACTTGTTATTTGTTACATTTGTCAATTGTTACAAAAAAGGAAATATTTTTTTGAACGTATAACCACATAATATCGTTGAGCCAACAATAATGTTTTTGCTTCAACCAAATATTTTTTAGGATGTAGTGAATTTAAAAACAGTATTATTTTTTAGGTTCATTTATTGGAGTCGGTAAAAATTGCATCTGAAATGAATTAAACTGAACTCTTTATTTTTTTACATTCATTTTTTTATATATTTTTTGTATAAAACAAATGAAACATATTTCGAAATGTAAAAGAGCAATAGTCATGAAATTTGGACAAATTGTAGCTCCGATTGACGTCCAAGTATGATAGAATTTTGAACTAGATCAGCCAATTAAAAGGCTGTTTTTTGCTTTCATAAAATTAAAAGAATAAATTTTTACCATGTTCATATGAGAAAAACTTGTTTGATATTTGAAATACAACGATATCATTTCTACGGTATTTTTGTGTGTCTTTGAGTAGCATCGATCGACCTATTCAAGAACATTCAATGTCCTTTTATGATCTAGAAATACCTACTTATAATTTTTCCAAATATATTGCTTATCCGGTTTTTATGAGAAAATTTTTTTAATATTGGGAATACAACAGGATTGAATATGAGTTTTGCGTTTTTGAGATGCATCGATTAAACTATTGGACAACCTTTCACGACCTAACAATACCTTTTTTTAAATTTTGAAACAAAATTATTTACCTTGTTTATAAAAGGAAGTTTATTTGGATATCGGGTATGTAATAGTACTGTATTTAATGTTTAAATGAAGGAATTTTGTTTTTATTTGGAATATAGTACCACTGTTTTGTCAGAGAAAAACCTCCCTCTATGAGAAAGAAAATTGATTTGATACTGAAGAAGCCAAGTGCTTATGAAATGAGCACAAATACACCATGATGAATACATTCGTAGTAATACGCAGCTTATTTAACAATCAGAGACATCTTTGTAAAAAATAATTTACTCTATGTTGTAAATTACTCTTCTAGAAAGACCAAAGTATTTCCTGTAAAATTAGATTAATTGGACTTAGCACCGTTTAGCATTCTCTGCTTCAATTATAAAATACGGATATTGAAATCTAAAAATTATTTCTACAGATTTCACTACACATGTGTTGTAGTTGAAGATTACTACTCGAGAAATGTATTTTTATCACAGAAAAATATAGTAAAAGTGTGGTAAGATTACAATCATTTAGAAGAGTATGCACGCAGGAAAATGGATATTCAAAGTATAAGATAGTACCGCCAAATATACAAATATTAACAACTAACATCTACTATCTTTTTCAATGTTAGTCTCAAATATATTTTTATGTTAACCTGAAACATCCAATATGTTAAACTCGTACAGGAAAACACCAGACTGCTGTCGGCCGCTTAATGAAGCTTATAGTCAATGTCATTCGATTTCATTTCGTGTCGTGTGTAAACTTGCGGAAAAATTATGATTACGAATCTTTTTTCTAAATATTAATAATAATACTATAAATTGTTTGGATAGACTAAAATAGTTGACGCAAGTGTTGTTTCTTCTTCATAAATTTCCACGAGGTAAGAAAGTTCTGCATTGCATATCTTCAGCATCCACAGAAACAATCCTTTAACAGTTAGATGGTTGTACCATAAAAAACATTGAATATGTTAACCTGAAGCATCAAGATGTTAAGGGTGACCATCCACTTTTCTCCCTGTGATTTTCGTAAATGACTGGAAAGGGGGTAATAAGTACCGGGTGGGAACGATTTTGTAGCTCACATTTCTTTATCATGCTCTAACGGTTAGTGGTTTTTGGTTTGTTCCATATGTATGAGAGCCTAACAGCAATGCAATCAGGGGTTAAACCTTGAACAGTTTACAACAATTTTCGAACACCCTGTGCAGGTTTGCGTTTGTGTAGAGACGCGTACGGTGTGATGGGTTTGAAGAGGGTGTGAGGGAGTCGGAGGAGTTCTAAAAGAGGGAATGGGACGTCGCGTCAGATGGGATGGGTCGAAAGATGCTGACAGGGGTGGGTTACTGGTTACCAGCCTAGCTGTGTCGGGCGGGTTATTTGCATATTTTAATCTACCGGCAAAAAGTCGCTCGACGCTAGTTTTCCCATTAGTCTGCACTTCGGTCGCACACGTAAACACACTCGCTGGCAGTTGAATGAAAGGAACAAGAAAATATAGAGAAGACTGTCTGGATGCCCTCTTAGCCACATGTCAAATGCTGCATAAATTCAAAGTCATCATTATTATGAATCTTAGTGTCTTGAAAGCAAACGAGGACAAAGAAAACTGGCGCCAGGCTGCTACTTGAAAAGATCGGGTCACTAGATTAAACTCGAATATTTTATCAAGATTTGCGGTAGCAAATCGTCGCCAAGTGGAAATAAGAAAAAAATACCGCAAATATAATTCGACAGAATTATGAATAATTTTTCAATCAAACTGAACTGAACGCTTGAACTTGATAAAGTAAAAAAAAAATTAAATTTTCACTCTGGAAATCTAAAAAAAACTGAGATGGCCGCTATCAAAATATTTCACGGGTGTAGCCTATTGGCCTACTTAACATAAAATTATAACTGCAAGTGTACAATACAATTGTTTAGTAGTAGTAGTAATTTATTTTTCAATAATCTTAATAAGAATCATTTGCATTATTATTTGGTTATTTTACTTGGCCATCTTTCATCTCACAAAGTCATTTTGCATCTCAGGTGTTTTTGGTGGGTTTACTTCTTCCGAATAGCTCATTTCATTTGTTGTTTACATTTTTATAAAAAATTTTATCGCGTGTGTATATATTTGAGTCGAAAATCAGTTAGTCAGTTAGTCATTAAGGTAAATTGAGACTGACAAAATGAAAGATGAATAGCCGATAAAAATAAAAAGTAGGTCGTCAACGAAATGCTGCCCCTATCAGCCAGAATCGAGTACCCGTAGTGCTGCCGATTCTGAATCCGTTTTCCGGCGAGGTCGACAAATTTCCGGCGATCGGGCGCGGCACCATTAATTGCTGGCGTATATCACCTGACTCGACCGTCGCAATGCCGGTGGGACATAATTTACAAAAATAACGCCGGTTTCCTTCCAGAGCATGTTGTGCAGTGCTAACCTTAATTCTACCTTTACGACCTTTCCTCCATTCTCGGTCTGCTACCAATTTGAAGTGGAAAATTAGGTTTTGGTTCTACAGAAAATATAAACAGAACTCACAATTTAATCTTTTTAAAAACATTATTAATAACACACTGAGAAAAATTTGTATTGACACAAAAATATTCTTCTCTTGCTTGTTTTGTTTCGAACCACTTGAATATCTTTTTTACAGAAATAGACTTATTTGGCTGCAAGATTAGGTGAAGTTTGTCGTAAAAGAATAATGTTTACTGTAAGAAGATTCTTTTTAAGACAAATTAAATTTCTTTAAACCTTCAATTTAAGAGGGAATTACATTTGTGTTAAAAAGCATCCTTCTGAAACAAGAAGAAATTTCTCTGAGTGAATGGGTGTCAGATAAATGCATTTTTTCATTATTAAATATTAAGAAGTACCAGGAAACAAAGAATCATTGAAGTCTTTTTTCGAGAATACTTATTTTTTCCCTATTTTCAAGAAACTTCGCTTAAATTTAAACTAAATTAATAGAAGCCAATAATAAAATTCCACTATTCTCAGTTAAAAGCCAACATTTTTTTGGTTGAAAAGTCTACCATTATATTTTGGGTTAATAACGTAGCTTTTTCAGTTAAAAATTCAACTATTCGGTTGACAATTATTCTTTTTTAGTCGAAAGCTCAAGAATTTAGTTTAAAATTCATGTATTTAACTTTTTTGGCACACAGAAAATCTCCTTAATCAATCAACTATTTGGTAGAACATTTATGTCTTATGTTGAAAATTCGCTTATTTGGGTAGAAAATAATTCTTCTCTGTTGTCCATTCATAATTTTGGTTGAGGATTCAACAATTGTGTTAAAAATTTATCTTTTCTATGTACATTTAACTGGCTGAAAATTCGTTTTGCAAATTAAAAATTTAACAATTTCATGTTTGGTTGAAAATTTATCATTGTTACTTGGAAATTTATCTTTTCAGTTGAAAATTCAACTACCTTGAAAAAAATGTATCTTGATTAGAAATTTATCTCTCTGTTGAAAAATCTTCCTATCTGGCTTGAAGTCAAATTTTGGCTGAAAAATTCGACTTTTGAGCTTGAAAACTAAACTTCAAATTCAAATTTTCAAATGGCCATCGTTTATTTTAAAGAATTATCAATTGTAACTGCTAAATATAGGAAAACTTTGAAATTCATATCTCCCAAATTGAGGGGCATCTAATTTGAAAGAATTGAGAATTGAAGGGCTTTTAATTTTGACTATTTATAATGGAAAATTATGCAATTTTGATGATTTACTTCCAAAAATTCTTTAATTTGGAAGATTCAGAATTGAGAACTTGGTTTTTCATCTTCAAAATCACCCAATTTTAGAAGTTTTATTTATAAATCGTTAAGATTAGATTCAATTTTCAATTCAATTCAATTTTCAATTGCTACTCTTTAAAGTCAAAATCATAAAAATCTAACAATTGTATTTATACATCTCTAAAATTTAAGAATTTTCAATTGTAAGTTTGTAAAACTGTAAAAATTTAAATTCTAAATCTTTAAAATTCAAGAGTTTTGAATTCTGACAATTAAACATTCAAAATTATGCAAGTTTAATGTTTCACAATTAATAATTTTGTATTTTTTATGATACACATTCGGACCTGCTTCAATTTGAAAGATTTAGAATTAAAAACTTAACTTTTGGTGTTCAGAATCATCAAAATTTAGGAATTTTCATTCATACATTTTTGAAATTTTAGAGTTCTGAATTGTAAAATCTTCAAAATGGAACTATTTAATAAATTATTGAAAACTACATCATTTTGAATTAAACATTTTAATCTTATATTTAAATCATAATTACAAATTACTCAAAGTCGATGTACCTATTTTAATATTTATTTTTATCTACAGTTATTAATTATATTATATAGTACTTTCAATTGAAGCATATATTTTAATTTGATAATTAGACAATAAAAATAATAAACGTAAACGAACCGAACCCAGAACGCTATTTTGACTACACTGAGCGAAGAATTCCCGTGTAGTTCGGGTTTACACCCCAATAGTTCGGGTGGTTTCTCTTTTTTTTTATTTCACACGAAGGTTTGGTGCGCTTGCACTACTGAGAAGTGCGATCACCCGAACCATTCGGGTGCTCAACCGAAACAGCAGCAACCGAAGAGGTGGGGGGCCCGCCCCAATATTTGGGGAGCTTGCACGAATGATTCGGGTAGTGGCACGAATGATTAAGGTCGTTAGACAACTGGAATCAATTAAAAATCTTACACGTTGATGATTACAGTTCAACCCTGTCCTAAAGCACTACATGTACATTATCGAGTTTTCGATTATGTGATTTACCTAATCTTAGAATGCTCCGTTAGTATAAATATGAGTGATGAACAATAAATTCGACATAACCTAGAAAGAGTGACATTCGGGAAGAACCTGATGTTCATCAGCTGCGGCCATTAGCGAACATGCGCAAACGTCGAACGCGCAATATCCAACGCGGTTGACGACTCGAATCTCCTGAATCATTCGTGCAAGCTCCCCAAATATTGGGGCGGGCCCCCCACCACTTCGGTTGCTGCTGTTTCGGTTGAGCACCCGAATGGTTCGGGTGCTCGCACGTCTCAGTAGTGCAAGCGCACCAAACCTTCGTGTGAAACAAAAAAAAAGAGAAACCACCCGAACTATTGGGGTGTAAACCCGAACTACACGGGAATTCTTCGCTCAGTGTAGTCAATTGGATATTTCGAAATACTATATAATTTAACAAATTATTATATAAGAATTTATTATTTATTAATTATTTAAGAAATAATTTAAGACTACTTTTAAAGAATGAAGCACGTGCACTAAAATAAATTATGTTTCATGCAAACCAGATCTACTAAAACGAAAACTATATTTTCAAGTAGAAAAGGCCGAGCCTGGTCAGACGAGATACTCGACTCTCGTAATGAATTCTTCTCTTGAATTAGATTTACATCCTACCCTTATTCTGAAAAAATCGCTTAGCATGTATATGACTAGTTGACATCCTTCTACCCAAAACAAGATTACAAAAAATTTTATGCAAATTAATCATAAAATGGTTTAGGACTCAAATAGAATAAAGACCAAAATTGAAAATCTGGATAACCTACAAGAAATTACTGAAAAGGACTTAGAAAGAAAATTTTTTCACAAAATTACAGAAAATCACCACCAGATTTCTCAACGAATTTAGCACACTCTTTAGAGTTTTACAACTGCCAACGTTTTTGATAGAAGAGGTAAAGTTTAATCGAATCGAAACGAAATGAACATTTTCTGTGAAATTCTAACCCACGGGATGTATAGGGAAGGATCAGGGAGGGGGGTTATCATCCTGTCACCCTCGAATTTCACTCGTGTTTCAGTCTCGAGGGTGGACGAATCAGCGGACGAATAGAACGCTCTCTGACCATCCGGATTTTCCATCTCTCTCGCTCATTTCCCGGTTGGCTGACACCACCGGGTTTCCACCCCCACGCTCATTAAATCATTTGTTCTCCACAACCGACTTTCCACATCCAACCAACGTTACCACCAACGGCTCTGGCCACTGCAACTACCACAACCCAAAATATCTCGCGAATTTCGCGCGAGATCAGTACCGGAAATCCGGTTCTACCAGCTGCCCTAGGTTGCTATCCTCAATCACTTTTTTTTCCTCTGTACAGATTTTCCGAGTTTTGTCTCTTTATTTTCACCCTGACGATTTTCGGGCTGGAGGACCTATAATTTTGAGTCGCTTTATTTTCTTTGCCATCGTCAGCGAATCCACCAAACTGTCGGCAATCAATCCACGCCAACACGCATTTGATTTCGCGTGAATTATAGATTTCTAGAAAATTGATGAGGTGGTGGATTGAAAAAAAAAATTTTAAATAATAGAAAAAAATTGTGAAAATTAAGCAACGATTATTTTTGCGAAATATGTTTTACTCAGAAATTTTTAAAAAATTATTTGGGCTCTATTACAATTTTAGGTTTGTTCACTTTGATGATTTTTCCGAATTTTTGATTATTTTTGAAAGTCGTTATTACCATTTTGAAGCATGTTAATTAGGGTGGTCCAAAATTTTTTGTTCAAATTTTTATAGGGACACCCCAGAAATTTTGTTCAAATCCACACAAAAATGAAGCCATTTTTTTTTTGTTTCGAAAAAAATGATATTTGGGGGTGCCGCAAGCCCCATGAAGTTTAACATGTATTTCCCATAAGAAAAAAAGACGTTTTTGTAACTCTTATTCAGAATCCTCAATATTATCTCAATCGAGTTGAAACTTAACATTTTTTACACAATTAGCCATAGAATACGAATAAGATATCACTTTTCAAATACTAACACCATAAGTCTGTTTTATAGGGTCCCAAAGAAACCCCATAAGTGAAAAAATGGGTTTTGCGAGTCTTTTGCGGTAATTATGACTTTTTTTGCGGTTTTTTCAGTAAAAATTATTTTTGGCCCATTAAAGACTATTGCATACTGATGATTAAATGTTCACATAAATTGTTTAAACAATTTATTATTGTTTTCAGAAATTTGCTCATAGAATGGAGTTAGAAAGACGCGGTTTTTTTACAAATTTTTCATTTGTTGTTCAATTTTCAATTAGAGGGAAGTGGAAGTTCATCAATGTTAACAAGGTCGATTGTTTAAACAATTTATTATTAATGTTAATAATATTCTCTTAGAAAAATGCTGCAAAATTGCAGTTTAAAAAAAATCTCTTTTAGTGAAATTTTCAATCAAGATAAGTTAAGAAATTAATTAGAGTCAAGAAATTTAATTGTTTAAACAATTTTTTAGAATTATTATTAATATTATATTTTAATAATGCAAGAAAGATGCGGTTTTTTTTTAATTTATGGCTTTTTGTCCAATTTTCATTCGGAGTGAAGTAATAATGAATTCAAGTTAACAAAATAATTGTTTAAACAATTTATTATTATTGTTAATAATATTCTCTTTGCTTAATTGGTAGAATGTTTCGGTTTTTTCTGAAATTTGCAATTGTTTGTCTATTTTTCATTAGGCGCGAAAATAATTGTTCAAACAAATTATTATTGTTTATGACTATCTCCATCTATATCAGTGCCTGATAAATGCGGTTTTTCGGCAATTTTTACCTTTCCGTCCTTTTTTCACTTAGTGAGGTAATAATTATTGGAAGTTAACAAAAAGTTTGTTTAAACAAATTAATATTGTTTATAACTATCATTTCTTAGATAAGTGCTAGAAAAAAAAAAATTTCCAATGCATTTTTGGACCACCCTAATGTTAATGTCTAAGTTTTCAAACTTCAATTCATTGAATTTCAATGTTTAACGATTATTTCAGACAAATGATTTTTTTAAGAACAAGAAAAAAATCTGCCTCAGCCCGGATTTGAACCTGAAACAACACTATATATGAGTAGAACCTTAACCAAACCCTCCAAATTACCTTTTTTTAGAAATTTATTTTTTAACTGACAATGTAACTATTTCAATTGCATGTTCCATCATTTTAATTGAAAATTCATATCTTTGGTTGTACATTAATTTTTTTAACAGGAAATTTAAATATTCAATTTCTGGTTGACAATTTATATTTTTTATTCTAAAATTATGTATTTCAATGAAAATTCATCATTGCTTGAAAATTTGTTCTTCTTTGTTAGAAAATTAATCTCTTCGGATAAAAAATCTTCTTTCTGATATAAAGTTAAACTATTTGGTTTAATGTTAAACTCTCTTGTTGAAAATTTATTTTTTAAGACTCTTCATTTTGGTTAAAAATTAATTTTTTTTTGTCTGAAAAGTAATTTTTTAAGTTAATTAATTAAATTTATTAAAGCTGAGGCTTTTGTGGCGTAATTGGTCAACGCTCTACTCATGTTAAAAAAGTCAGAAAAGATCAACAAGTTCGGTTTTTTACCCAAAAATACAAAAAAAATTCAATCTTTTAAAATCAGGTTCATAACTAATTATATTCACACCAAAAATTGTGAAAATAAAGTAAGGAATCCTGTACTACTACTCAGAAATACTATTTTGCTCAGAAATGTTTGAAACTTTATTTTGGTTCTATAATATTTTAGGTTTTGAAAAAAAATTGCTTCCGGGAAGTTATGAGTATTTGAAATTCTATGGTTGTTTTTCAAAAAAAAAATTAAATAAAAAAAAACATCTTTTTTTTCCGAATTGGTACATAAATGACGGAGAGATCTTCTAAGTTTCATGCAAACCAAAGTATTTTTCTGATAAGAATCTTTTTTTCTTCAAAAAATTGAATTTTCATCTCTTACTTTTTTATGATATCTTGCATCATACGCGAGAAAAATTTAAAAAATTAATTTTCCAAAAAAAATTCACTTGGCCACAAAAATTATTTGGCCTGCATGAAACTTTGAAAATATCTGTATTATATAAGCACGAATTTCAACAAATACAAAATTCGATAAAATTAAGAAAGTAGGGTTTCCTATTACATTCGAATTTATCTTCTCCTTCGAAGGTATTTTTTTCGAAATTTTTAAAATGTGAAAACTTTTTTTTTTGGCATTTTGTCGAATCTGTCTTCTGTAAGAAAAATGCGAATATTCAATTTTCCGAAAAAAAATTCTCTGCGAGAGAAAAATAGTTTTGCCCGCATGAAACTTACAAGATTTCTCTTTATTTGAAAAGCAATTCATCAAAAATATTTGAGAGAAAAAAAGGGGTTTTCTGAGAAAATTTACTTTTAATATTTTCAGAAAAACCGATGCCATTTTTTTTAATTTTCCGGCAGAACGAAAAATTGAATATCTCAATTAGGTTCAAAGTTATGAAGGTTTAGAGAAAAACTTTTCATTTTCTTGGAAAGCAAACCTACAATTTAAAAAACTCATTTAACATATTATTATTTTAATATTAATTATGGAAATTTCAATTTAGTTGTATTATAATATTTCCAAGTAATCAACTGTTGAATATTAAATCTACTTAACAATTATTAAAATTCATTTAAACAATTAATTAAAATTTTTCTTCATTTTACAATAATAAAGTCTTTAAGCGAATTATATTTCTTCCTATATAATAAATTTCTTCTTATTTTCAAAGATTTTCTGAACTAAATCTGCTTTTTCAATCATAACAGTATGTTTCAATAAAAACATTTTTTTGGCAATATGAATAACAGTATAATAACATTATTCACAAAATTGATAAAAAGGTATATGATCTTTCGTTATGAGATTTGATATCTTGTTGTACAGAATCAATATGTTGAAATATTTTCTGAATTCATATTGTGGTTACAGAAAATATGAAACCAATTAATTATTAAAAAACAGAAATTTGATCATTTTTGTATTTTTTGACAAAAATACAAATGTTTTTTTGGTCTCTCCCGACTGATATTTTACTTTTGGGCTAAAAAGAAGACTTTGCGAAAGGTTATGAAGCATTCACTGCAAAATTCGGAATAGTCATCAATGTGAACAATTACCATATTTTAAACTAAAATTACTAAGAATAAAAACTGTCCATGCATCTCAAAAAAATGTCGTGTTGAGGTTTTTAAATGAAGAAATAAAAAGTGAAGAGGAAAATTTTTCCGGCAAAGTTACACAGAGCTCTTGATAAACCTGGGTGTGACCAGAATCAGGAATTTCTTTTCTCTAGCTATGCTAATTTTGTTCGAGAAAAATTTACTTTCCGGCACGAATGCAGCTTGATTTTTGTTTAAATAAAAAAAATACCTTATTTAATGAAACATTCTGTTGATGGTCCAAAAATGCCGCTTCATCATTAATAATGATTTATGTTTTTTACCAAGGTTTTAATTTATGGATTTCTTCCAGTCAAAAAAGTATTTTTTCTGAAAGTAACTTTTTTCATTGTGTGTTTTATAACCTTGAGTTTAGAGTCAAGTATATAATAAATTTGACCATTTAATTAATTTATGGACACGAATTCATAAATTCTACTTGACAAAATGACACCTAGATTTTTCTGTGAAACGAGACCCATTATTTATAAAGTATTTTTTTTACGCTTAATTCGAATTTGTCCTTCAGTTTTTTTCATTAATTTTTATCTCCTATTATTTATTTATATTTTGAACTTTCTCGAATTTTGAAAATCGCAATTTCTAAATGAGGAATTTCAAATCTAAAAATTTATTTATGAAAAAAAGCATTGAATAATTTTCCAATAATAAAGGAAACAGTATTCTGTATTTATCGATTTGACTAAATTTTTTAAAAATTACAAAAGGATTCTATTTATAACCCCATGACCATTTCAAATGAGGTTATTCGTATATTATCTATTAATAAAGATTGAAAATTTGCTGCACCATCAATTAAACAAATAAAAATTTCTAAAAAAGTAATTTTATTTAATGATAAAAATTATTTCTGAATGTTTCTAAACATTATCGATAAAAGAGAAAATTTTAATTATTTTGTAATATTGTGAAATAATTCTGATTCCAATATTTTGCTACCAGACTATAATTTGTAAACTTTTTCACAAATTCAAAGAGATGGAAAAAATAAAATAACGGAAAAATCTTAAACTATCTTATAATTAACGAAATGTATAAAATGCAGGTAACGATAAAAAAACTCAGTCTCGGTAAACAAAAAATTACAGGTACCGACAAATTTTAAACAAAATGTAGATTTTTCAAGATTTTGAAATAAAATTTTGAAGATTTTCAGGGATTCTGAAGGTTTTAAGATAATGAAATTTTTTCTTATGATTTCAGAAATAATTTAAATTACTTTTTTGTGGAAAATTCACTTAAAGAAAGTATTTAAAAAGATTTAAAAACATTTCAAATGATTTGAAAAGTTTATAAAACATAGAAGGTTTCCAAAATCATCAAAAATCAATTCGAAAGATTTTCAAAACATTTTAGAAACAATTCGAGTCAGTGTAAAAGATATTTAGAAATTTTTGGAATATCGAAAGATTTCCGAACCTTTCTAAAATATTCTTAAATTTTTTCCAATCCTCAAAAAGTCTTAAATATCTTATAAACTACTCAAATTTTCCCTAAAATGTTGTAAAATCCTGTAAAATAAAAAAAAATGTATAAACTTTCTAAACACTTTTTCGACATATCTGAAATCTTCAAAAATATTTTTGAATGAATAAGAAATAGTTATTCGAAATTTTTATTCTTTATTAAAAATTATTTTTTCCTTTAAATTATAATTTGCCTAAGATTTTTTTTTATTCTGGACTGAAAAATATTTTTTGATTGCAAATTCAACAATTTTGTTGAAAACTCCCTCTTTTGGTTTCAAAATTCATTTCTTTTGGTAAAACTTTCATCTTCTTTATTAAAACTGCAAATCTTCGATTTAAAATAAAAATATTTTTTGGCTGGGGATTCAAAAATTTTGTTTAAAATTCGTCTCTTTGGATGATTTCAAAAGTTTTTGAATTGAAATAAAAAAATATTTTTTATTCTCTTTATCAACTATTATATTTTTCATTGAGAATTCTTCTTTCTAGGTTGAAAATGCAATTATTTTGTTCAAAGTTAAACTTCTTGGTGAAAAATGTACTTTTTTAGTTAAAAATTTGTATTTTTTGGCAAAAAATTAATCTTCTTTGTCTTTTCTGGTTGAATTCAACTGTTTTTGATTAAAAATTAAAATCTTATTTGGTTGGAATATAACATTTTTCGTTCAGAATTCATCTTTTTTAGAATGAAAATTTAATTACTTGGTTGAAGGCTAAACTCTTTTGTTAAAAATTAATTTTTTTTTGGTTTAAGAATCATAATTTTATTTGAAAATTCATTTCCTTGGTTGCAAAATGAGATATTTTGTTGAAAATTAATGTTTTTCACTGAAATTTTAAATATTCCAGATCAAACTTTAACTATTTTGTTGATTCTTTTTAAATTAATTTTTTTAAACTGTTAATGTAACTAATCCAGTTGAACATTTCATCATTTTAGTTAAAAATTCATATCAAGTTAAATATTAATTTTTTAACTAAAAATTTAAATAATCACGTTTTTGGTAACAAGTTATCTTTTTTAGTTCAAAATTCGTCTTCTTTGTTAGAAATTAATCTTGTAATAATTTTGGTTGAAAATTCAAATATTCTATTTCATGATTTATCATTTTAGTTGGAAATTCATCAGTTTAATTGAAAATTTTTTTTTTTACTGACAATTTAACTATTCCAATGTTGGTAGAAAATGGATATTTTTCAGTTTAAAAATCAACTACTTGGATCCAAATTTGCTTTTTTTTTAGTTGAAAATTCAACTATTTTGTTGAAAATTTATGTCTTATTGAAAAATTGTCTTTTTGGTAAAAAGTTCATCTTGCTGTTTGAAAGTTCATCTTTTTGGTTGAAAATTCAAGTATTTAAGTTCAATATTCAACATATTTTTTGTAGCTAAGCCAATGTCACAAATTTATAAGCATTTTTAAAAATTGGACCTTTTTATGGTTACGGGTACATGCCATTTTTTTCAAAGATTTTGGCCTGAAAAATTTATTTGAAAGTTTCGAGACGGTTTCGAGATAGTTTTGAGATGTTTTCGAGATAGTTTCGAGACAGTTTCGAGATAGTTTCGAGACAGTTTTGAGATAGTTTCGAGATTTCGAGACGGTTTCGTGATAGTTTCGAGACGGTTTCGAGATAGTTTTGAGATATTTTAGAGACGGTTTCGAGATAGTTTTGAGACAGTTTTGAGATGGTTTTGAGACAGTTCCGACATCGTTTCGAGACAGTTTCGAAGTAGTTTCAAGACGGTTTCGAGATAGTTCCGAGACAGTTCCGAGATCGTTTAGAGACGTTTCGAGACGGTTTCAAGATAGTTTCGGGACAGTTTTAAGATAGTTTCGAGACATTTTTGAGATAGTGTCGAGACAGTTTCGAGATAGTTTCGAAACAGTTTCGAGATAATTTCGAAAGAGTTTCGAAATAGTTTTGAGACACTTTCGAGATAATTTCGAGACAGCTTCGAGATAGTTTCGAGACAGTTTCGAGATATTGATCTAAAATGGCGCCATGCATTTTTTAATAATTGAATAATTATATCACTGGAAAAAATCCTCCAATTAGTGTATTGTTTTCTATATCACGTTATAAATGTTTTTTTTTCTTTTTTATTTGTTTCTCAATTTAAATTCGAAGCTTGAGAACAAAAGCCATTCTTTTTTCCTGTCAGGGGAATGACAGAAACCGGGATAGATTTCAGTCCGTGACAGCTCGTTACGCTAATGTTATTAAAATCCAACCCAAAATGAAAATCCCGATGTTCGTCCGACTGTGTAGAATACGTTGCGAAACTCGACTGTTATTGCTACACGTCGTTGATTCGCCAATCTCACCATTTATTTTTTGCGCCCTTCCCACTTATAATTCTTCTGCATGAATACTGCAGAAATAAAAAAATAGCAAAACCTCCCTGTGTGACGCAGAGGTTATTATTTTTATTTAGATAAATTGCTGATAAATAATTAACGCCTTTAAAATCAGACTCAAATACTTCTCTGCAGAGAGAATGCAAAAAAACGTTTTGAAAGAAGTGAAGTTTTTGAGAGAATTAAAATTTTAATTAGAAAAAATCCGCGGTAAAGGATTATTGAGATTATCTCGAGTGAAATGCAGAATTATTGTAATTATGCGTTATTAGTCAAACCAGCGTTTTCAATGATTGTCTTCGTTTACAATTCTCAGTGCGCGAATTAGATTTATAAATTTTGAAGTATTTTTCCGTAATTAAATTTTTGAGATTCCGGAACCTGAGATCCATTGAAGCGATTAATATTCAGGGTAAAACGATAGCACTAGTTAAAGGTATACAATTCTTCAAAATAATCATCATTCTATTTAAAAGTACACTAAAAAAATATTTATTTATGAAAAAAATAGTTAAATTTTTAACCAAAAAAGATGAAGTTTCAACCCAATCACGAATTTTTAACAGAAGAGTTGTATTTTTAATCAAAAAAGGCAAATTTTTTAGACAAATGTTGAATTATCAACCTGAAAAGGAAATTTTAAATAAAAAATGTAATTTTTAAGAAAAAAGGTGAATTTTCAACCAAATATTTGAATGTTAAGAAAAATAATTTTTCAGACAAACAGTTGCATTTACAACCAAGTAGTTGAACTTAAAAAAAGAAACAAATTATCAACAAAATAGTTGCATGTTCAACTAAATAGTTGAATTTTCGAGCCAAAAAGAAATATTTTTAACACATTTTTAACAAAAAATATTCATCCAATGCAAAAAGTTGATACGGTTCTTGCAATTGAATAATCATATACACGTAAAAAATAGATTTTTTAATTAAATATTGATGTATTTCACTGGAAAAAATCGTCTTTTGAATAAGCAATCTACAAGCAATTAATTCAAACTAAGAAAATGCTTTCTTGATATAAATAAATTTGCATTTCGTTGAAATAAGCATTTTTCTCAATTCAAAATGTTTACATATTTGTTTCAGTGAAAACAACATTTGTTTGAACTAAATATTGATGAAATCCTTTTGAAGAAAGATCTAATTAGTTCGTTATCATTAGTTCTCAAGTTTACGGATCGTCCATAAACTTCGTTTCCCTAACAAAAATGAAATAGTGCAATTGTCAGATAAATAATTAATTTTTAACAAAAAAGAAAACAAAAAAAAAGTTTGATTTTCAACCAAGTAGGTGAATCTTAAAAAATGGGAATTTTTAACAAACTAGTTTAACTTTCAACCAAGTAGTTAAATTTTCAACTAAATGAGATAAATTATTAACCAAATAGTTGAATATTTGAACAAAAAGACTAATTTCCTAGCACGAACATTCATGTTCTACCAAGAAACACGAATTCGCAAATAAGTACATTAATTTTCAACAAAACTGTTGAATTTTAAAGCCAGAAAGGCGAATTATCTGCCAAACGGTTGAATTTTCAACCCAAAAATATGATTTTTTGACAAAAGAATACATGAATTTTCAACTAAAAAAGATAAATTTTCAATAAAAAATCGATTTTAGTTAGTTAAAAAAATTAATTCTCACCAATATAAAAATTAATTTCCAACAAAATAGTAACATTTTCAACAAAAGAGATGAATTTTCCTAAAAATTAATTTTCTAAAAATGGAATAGTTAATTGTTCAATCAAGAAAATTAATCCACAACCCAAAAAATAAATTTTTAATGAAGTATTCCCACTTTTAATAAAGTAGCTGAATTTCTGGCCAAAGAAGATGAATTTTTAACAAAATAGTTGCATTTTCAACAAAATAATAAAATTTTCAACTAAATATTATACTTTTTAACCAAACGAGATGAATTCCGAACCAAAAATATAATAGTATTTACCACCAAAAGTAGTTGATTTTTCTTGTTGGGTTTCATTAATTAAATTCGCATTTAATGAAAACCCCCCAAAAAGGGGAGATAGGGTATGTTTCTTAAATACAGAGAAAAAAAGAATTCCTTAAAATTTATCATCAGGAAACTTACTTATAAGTCAGCCATAAATTTTCATCATACTTATAATAAAAAGATGCGATGATCTTGGTATGACACCTTATTATACAATGCTTCTCTATTATAAGCATCAGCACTGATTGTGTTTGAAATATTCTAAGAATTTTTTTCCTCGTAAAAATAAAAATAACTATTACCTTATAATTATCATTATTGCATTAATAAAAATGGTGTAAATAACCATTTACCTTACTTAGATTAATTTTTTGACAGAACTTAAGTAACATTTGGGGTTAAACTAACTTTTAATATCAGGTTCATTTTACGAAATATTATTGTTTAAATGACTAGTTTTTATTTGTTAAAGTTGAAATGTTATTCATGGTTAAGATGGCCCTAAAAACCGGGTCAAATCACCAGTTTCACTAGCAAATTTAATCAAAATTTTTGTTGTTAGTTCAACTAGTTTAGCCTAGGAATCCTTTCAACGAACCAAGGATACTAGTGTTTAAACTAACATTTAAAATCAGGTTGATTATACAAAATATTCTTGTTAAAATTATTAGTTTTACTTGTAAATTTAATTAAAATTTATCTGGTTTCCTCAACTAGTTTAGCCTAGTAATCCTTTCAAGGAACCAAGGACACTAGTGTTTAAACCAAGACTTAAAATCAGGTTGACTATATAAAATATTCTTGTTCAGATTACCAGTTTTACTAGTAAATTTAATTAAAATTTCTCTCGTTAGTTTAACTAGTTCAGCCTAGTAATCCTTCCAACGAACCAAGGAAACTAGAGATTAAACTAACATTAAAAATCTGGTTGATTCGACAAAATATTCTTGTTCAAATTACTGGTATTTATTTCCTAAAGATACAATGTTCTTTATAGTTAGGATGACCCTAAACCCGGTTCAAGTTACCAGTTTCACTAGTAAATTAATTCCAAATTTATCTTCTTAGTTTAACTAGTTTAGCCTAATAATCGTTCCAACGAACCAAGAAAACTAGAAATTGAGCTAACATTTGAAATCTGGTTGATTTGACAAAATATTCTTGTTCAAATTACTGGTATTTATTACCTAAAGATACAATGTTGTTTATAGTTAAGATGACCCTAAACCCGGTTGAAGTTACCAGTTTTACTAGTAAATTAATTCAAAATTTCTCTTCTTAGATTAACGAATTTAGCCTACTAATCCTTCCAACTAACCAAGGATGCTAGTGTTCAAACCAGCATTTGAAATCCTGTTGATTGAACAAAATATTCTTGTTCAAATGACCCGTTCTACTAGTAAACTAATTCAAATTTTCTATTTTTAGTTTAACTGGTTTAGCCTAGTAATCCTTCCAACGAACCAAGGAAACTAGAAATGAAGCTAACATTAAAATCTGGTTGAATTGATAAAATATTCTTGTTCAAATTACTGGCAATTATTTCTTAAAGTTACAATGTTATTTATAGTTAAGACGACCCTAAACCCTGTTCAAGTCACCAGTTTTACGAGTAAATTAATTCAAAATTTCTCTTCTTAGGTTAACTAGTTAAGTCTACTAATCCTTCCAACAAACCAAAGATACTAGTGTTTAAACTAACATTCGAAATCAGGTTGATCATACATAATATTCTTGTTAAAACGGCCAGTTTTACTCAAAAATTAATTAAAATTTTCTCTTTCTAGTTTAACTAAAAGAGCCTAGTAATCCTTCCAACGAACCAAGGAAATTGGAAATTAAGCTAACATTTAAAATCTGGTTAATTTGACAAAATATTCTTGTTCAGATTACTGGTATTTATTTCTTAAAGTTACCATGTTGTTTATAGTTAAGATGACCCTAAACCCGGTTCAAGCTACCAGTTTTGATAGTAAATTAAATCAAAAAAGTTCTCTTCTTAGTTTAACGAGTTTAGCCTACTAATCCTTCCAACAAACCAAAGATACTAGTGTTCAAACTAACATTTGAAATCAGGTTGATTTCACAAAATATTCTTGTGTAAATGAATAGTTTTCATTCGTTTGAAATATTATTCATAGTTAAGATGACCCTAAAACCTGGTTCAAATGACTAGTTTCACTAGTAAATTCAATCAAAATTTCTCTTCTTAGTTTAACGAGTTCAGCCTACTAATCCTTCCAACAAATCAAGGATACTAGTGTTTAAACTAAAATTTGAAATCAGGTTGATTATACAAAATATTCTTGTTCAAACGGCCAGTTTTACTCAAAAATTAATTCAAATTTTCTCTTTTTAGTTTAACTAGATGAGCCCAGTAATCCTTCCAACGAACCAAGGAAACTAGAAATTAAGATAACATTTAAAATCTGCTTCATTTGACAAAATATTCTTGTTCAAATTACTGGTATTTATTTCCTAAAGATTTAATTTTCTTTATAGTTAAGATGACCCTAAACCCGGTTCAAGTTACCAGTTTCACTAGTAAATTAATTCAAAATTTCTTTTCTTAGGTTAACTAGTTTAGCCTAGTAATCCTTTCAACGAACCAAAGACACTAGTATTTAAACTAACATTTGAAATCAGGTTGATTATACAAAATATTCTTGTTCAAATTATTAGTTTTACTAGTGAATTTAATTAAAATTTCTCTGGTTTGCTCAACTAATTTAGCCTAGTAATCTTTTCAACGAACCAAGGAAACTAGAAATTAATCAAGCATCAAAAATCTGCTTGATTTGGAAAAACATTCTTGTTTAAATTACTGATATTTATTTCTCGAAGTTACAATGTTGATTATAGTTAAGATGTCCGTAAGCCCAGTTCAAGTTACCAGTTCGAATAGTAAATTAATTCAAAATTTATCTTCTTAGTTTAACGAGTTTAGCCTACTAATCCTTCCAACAAACCAAAGATACTAGTGTTTAAACTAACATTTGAAATCGGGTTGATTTGACAAAATATTCTTGTTAAAATTACTGGTAATTATTTCTTAAAGTTACAATGTTCTTCATAGTTACGAAGACCCTGAAACCGGTTCAAGTTTCCAGTTTCACTAGTAAATTAATTCAAAATTTCTCTTCTTAGATTAACGAATTTAGCCTACTAATCCTTCCAACAAACCAAGGAAGCTAGTGTTCAAACCAGCATTTGAAATCATGTTGATTAAACAGAATATTCTTGTTCAAGTGACCCGTTCTACTCGTAAACTAATTCAAATTTTCTCTTTTTAGTTTAACTGGTTTAGCCTAGTAATTCTTCCAACGAATTGAGGAAACTAGAAATGAAGCTAGCATTTAAAATCTGGTTGAATTGACAAAATATTCTTGTTCAAATTACTGGCAATTATTTCTTAAAGTTACAATGTTATTTATAGTTAAGACGACTCTAAACCCTGTTCAAGTCACCAGTTTTACGAGTAAATTAATTCAAAATTTCTCTTCTTAGGTTGACTCGTTTAGCCTAGTAATCATTTCAACGAACCAAGGACACTAGTATTTAAACTAAATTTAAAATCAGGTTGATTATACAAAATATTCTTGTTCCAATTATCAGTTTACTAATTCTTCTAACAAACAAAGGATACTAAAAATTAAGCTAATATTTAAGATCTGGCTGATTTGACAAAATATTCTTGTTCAGATTACTGGTAATTATTTCTTAAAGTTACAATGTTGTTTATAGTTAAGATGACCCTAAACCCAGTTCAAGTTACCAGGTTTCCTAGTATATTAATTCAAAAAATTTCTCTTCTTAGTTTAACGAGTTTAGCCTAATAATCCTTCCAACGAACCAAAGATACTAGTGTTCAAACTAACATTTGAAATCAGGTTGATTACACAAAATATTCTTGTGTAAATGAATAGTTTTCATTCGTTTGAAAGATTAGTTAAGATGACCCTAAAACCTGGTTCAAATGACTAGTTTCACTAGTAAATGCAATCAAAATTTCTCTTCTTAGTTTAACGAGTTCAGCCTACCAATCCTTCCAACAAATCAAGTATTCTAGTGTTTAAACTAACATTTGAAATCAGGTTGATTATACAAAATATTCTTGTTCAAAGGGTCAGTTTTACTCGTAAATTAATTAAAATGTTCTCTTTTTAGTTTAACTAGTTGAACCTAGTAATCCTTCCAACGAAGCAAGGAAACTAGAAATTAAGCTCACATTCAAAATCTGGTTGATTTGACAAAATATTCTAGTTCAGATTACTGGTATTTATTTCTTAAAGTTACAATGTTGTTCATAGTTAGGAAGACCCTATACTGGGTTGAAGTTACCAGTTTTACTAGAAAATTAGTTTACTAGAAAACTAGAGTTTTACTAGTACACTTGACTATAATTTTTCTGGTTAGTTAAACTAGTTTATCCTAGTAATCCTCCCAACGAACTCAGTGTGCTTCAGTAACTTTAAAAACCATAAATTTCGATTAGCAAGAAGTCATTCCGATAATACCAATTTTATTTAGCGCACGAGATTTTCTTTCAAATAAATCCCGTGAGGATTTTCATTTGCTATGAGTTTCCTGGGAGATTTTATACAAACAGGGTTGCATACAAGTCGCTCATTTATATCAAAGTCAAAGACACCTCCAGGGATTACTCATGAAACTTGGTTTGTCTCACTATCTTCCCAATGCTTTAGCAAAGTTTTAAGTCTGACTATTCGCTTCAATGCTCATCGTTTAATTAGAAAAGTATCGATAATTGGAAGACGTGGCAGATCCACGATTCTCCAGGGATTTATTCTAAATTTTCAGATAATTTTAATTCTCTTCCAAGACTGTCGCATCACTCACAGAATTTTTCACTGGAACCTAGAAAAGGTGAACTTACCTAAAAGAAGATAAATCAATTTTGATTAAGGGCCTTCCAGAAACTAAATTACTAATATAGCGGGGGGGGGGGGGGGCGGCAAAAAACTACGGGCGGTAGCAGAGAAAGCACCCCCCCCTCCCCGCCGTCAGTGAAAGTAACGTTACAAACATAAAAAACGTTTAGTATGTTTCCTGATGATAAATTTGAACAAAGTTTGTTTGAAATTCAACTATTTGGTTGACAATTCATGTATTTTGTTAACAAGATGTATTGTTTTTAGAAAATTCATCTTCTTGGTTCAAAATTAATCTTTTTGATTTAAAATTAAATTTTTAACTCATCAATTTAAAAAAAATACATTTCATTTTTGACTGAGAATTAATTTTTTTAACTAAAAATCTAAAAATTCTAGTTTTGCCGCAAATTTATCATTTATAGTTTGAAAAAATTACTTGTTAGCAAATGCATGTCTTTTGTTGAAAATTCGTCTGTTTAGGTAGAAAATTCATCTTATTTGTTGAAAAGTCCTATTTTTTTTTGTAGAACATTAATCTTCTTGGTTCAAAATTCATATCATCTATTGAAAACTTGACTACTTGGTTCAAAGTGGAACTGCTTTGTTAAAAATGAATTTTTTTTTGTAGAAGATTCATCTCATTGGTTGAAAATTGAACTATTTTGTTGAAAATTCGTTTCATTTTTAATTTAAAATTAATTTTTTAAACTGAAAATTAGGCAATTTTATTTTTGGTGAAAATTTGATCTTTTTTAGTTAAAAATTCATCCATTCAGTTAAAGATGTACTTTTGCTAATTAAAAATTCAACCTTTTGTTTGAAAATATATTTATTTTGTTTAAAATTCGTATTTTTCGTAGAACATTAATCTTCTTGGTTCAAAATTTTTTTTTTGGTTATAAATGTATGTACTTGGTTGAAAGTTGAACTACTTTCTTAATTTTTTTGAAGATTCATCTCATTGATTGAAAATTCAACTATTTTGTTGAAAATGCGTTCAATTTTTCATTCAAAATTATTTTTTTCTCAAAATTGAACAATTCCATTTTTGGTTACAAGTTTTTTTCAGTTGAAAATTGAACTATTTTGTAGAAAATTCATTTCATTTTTGACTAAGAATTACTTTTTTAAAGTAGAAATCTAAAAATTCCATTTCTGCTTGAAAATGTATCATTTGTAGGTTGAAAATTTAACTAATTGTGAGCAAATTCAATTCGTCTATTTAGGTAGAAAATAAATCTTATTTGTTGAAAAGTCAATTATTTTGTAGACCATTAATCTTCTGGGTTCAATTTTCATATATTCTATTGAAAATTTAACTGCCTGGTTGAAAGTTGAATTACTTTGTTAAAAATTATTATTTTTTGGTTGAAGATTCATCTCACTGCTTTTTTGATTGAAAATTAATTTTTCGAACTGAAAATTTCCTAATTCCATTTTCTGCTTAAAATTGAACCATTCAGTTAAAAATTTACCTTTCCTAGTTAAAAATTCATCCTTTGGTTGAAAATTCATCCTTTGGTTGAAAATTCATGAATTGTGTTGAAAATTCTTATTTTTTTTTTAGAAAATTAATCTTCTTGGTTCGCAATTTATCTTTTTGGTTGAAAATGTAACTACTTTTTGAAAGTTGAACTACTTTGTCAAATTTTTTTTGTGAAGATTCATCTCATTGGTGGAAAATTGAACTATTTGGTTGAAAATATGTTTAATTCTTGATTCAAAATTAATTTTCTACTAAAAATTATACGGTTACATTTTTGGTTAAATATTTATCACTTTTAGTTAGAAATTTAACCGTTTAGTTGAAAATTCATCTATTTTCAACAAATTCAAGTATTTTGTTGAAAATTCGTCTTTTGTGGTAGAAATTTAATCTCCTTGGTTAAAAATCATCTTTTTGGTAGAAAGTGGAACTATTTGGTTAAATGTTAAACTCTTTTGTTGAAAATGCATTTCTTGGATTGAAAATTTAAATATTTTCTTAAAAATTAGTTTTTGTTGTTTTTAAGAATTAATATATTTATAAGAACGTGTTACTATTTCATTTTTGGTGCAAAATTCATAGTTTTAGGTTCATAATTCAGCTATATAGACTAAAATCTAACAATTCGGTTAAAAATTGAACTACTTATTTGAAAATTTATCTA
This sequence comes from Andricus curvator, assembly GCA_932195095.1. Lineage (NCBI taxonomy): Eukaryota > Metazoa > Arthropoda > Insecta > Hymenoptera > Cynipidae > Andricus > Andricus curvator. Next base: position 538,374 of record CAKNYM010052626.1, on the reverse strand, counting down.
TTTGGTAAAAAAATTAACTTTTTTGTTGGGAAATAATATTTTCGGGTTGAAAATTCAACTTGCTTCGTGGATAATTTATGTTTCTGGCTTCAAAATTCAACAACTTTTCTGAAAATACATACACTTTTTGTACATATTTGGTTGAAAATTTGTTCTTCTTTGGTAGAAAATTAATCTCCTTGGATAAAAAATCATCTTCTTGAGAGAAAGTTAAAGTATTTGGTTTAATCTTGAACTTTCTTGTTGAAAATTCTTTTTTTAAGACTCTTCACTTCGGTTCAAAATTAATTTTTTTTGTTTGAAAAGTAATTTTTTAATTAAAAATGTAACTTTTCTATTTTTTATTGAAGATTATCCGTTTTAGTTCAATATAATTTACTTTGTTGAAAATTCGTCTTTTGGTAAAAAAAATTCATCGTTCTGGGCTAAAATGTAGGTACTTGGTTAAAAATTCCACTATTTTGTTGAGTTTTCAATTATTTTGTTGAAACTTCAATTAATTTGTTAAAAATTCTTGCTTTTGGATTGAAAATTCATCTTTTATTCTAAAAAAAGTCTCATTTATTGGTTGATGATTGATCTTTCTTGGTTTAAAATTAAATTTTTTGTTACAAATTCAACTGTCTATTAAAAAAAATGTGTCTGGCTTAAAAATTAAGCTACTGGGTTGAAAGTTCAACTATGTTTATAAATAGTCGTCTTTTTTGCTTCAAGATTCAACTATTTGGATGTAAATGCAACTTTTTGGGTAAAAATTACTTTCTTTATTGTATAAAATTTGTCTTTTTGGGTTCCAAATTCATCTCTCTTTGCAGAAAATCTTTATTGTAGAAAATTCCACTATTGTGTTGAAAATGCAATATATCTTGCATAAATATAAGGATTTTAAAATGTTTTATATTAAATCCAATATGTTATGTTGCTATTTCTGTTAAAAATCGCCCTATTTTTCCTGTTTTGAGAGCAAATTGAGATGTGACGTCCGATCTTTAAAAAAAATTATTTCATACACGAAGAAAATGTATTTCTGCTTTCAATAATTCTCTATTCGATATTTTGTAATACAAATTTTATATCGAATCTTCGTCAGGTAGAACGTGACTCCCAATTCCATTTTCTCAGCGACGATCAGATCAAACCTTTCCAGAAATAAAATCGAATAGAGACACAACCTTCTGTTTTATACTGGCATCATTTACCCCTTGAAACGATTTTTTTATTGGTAGATAGAGGAAAGATGGTAAATCCTCAATAATTTTTTAACGTCTGGGATAAATTATATAGAAGAAATTAAACAACACTTCCAGACTAATTATTATTTAATAAAATTTGACGTTTCGTCACTAGTCATGGTGACCTCATCAGAAATCCGTGTTAAATCTATTAAGAGAATTACATAGGAAATTACATAAAATAAAAGTATGTCAAACCCATAATTAAAAAAAAAAAAAATTTCAAAATACGGTGACTTACCATTAAGTAGAGCGGTCAGATTTAGTTATACATTAAATATTTCCAATGAAAGAAAAAGGAGAATTTACTTCGAAAAACAGAGCAACTTCGGTTAGACGTCGTAGTAGTTATGTGCGTAAAGGTTTCGTAAGTAAAAAAATGATCAATTATATGAAATAATTGAAGTTAGCATTTCTTCGAAAAAATCCATTTTCGGTACTCAATCTAAAGTGTTAGAAAAAGTAGAAATTGTAGTAAGTTTATTAAATTTGAAAGACATTTGAACAAATAGTTTGAAAAGTGACAAGAAAGAGGTTAGGAAACTACAAAAAAAGAAATTCATAAGGATAAAATAGATATTTATATATCTGATGAGATAGTAGCAGACTGCTTGAAATTTATTTTTTTATAATAATAAAAGTTCTATAATTAGATTTAAGATCCATGGTTCTTTAAAAAAATTATAAAATTAAAGAAGGGAGCATCGTACAGAGCACCATGCTGGTCCGGAGTAGACCGAGTACTGGAA
>CAKNYM010052626.1:509454-535993 GCA_932195095.1 Andricus curvator | reverse complement strand
TTTAAATAAGCGCGCGCTATGCAGCCAATCAGAAATTCGGCGCGACGTATGCGCAGTGCGGTTGGCGAGCAAGATTGGGAGCACTGCTGCTGGAAGGATCACACATACTGAATCGAAAGAATGATATTTAGGCGCCAAGTTTAAATATTTTATATAAAATTTGAAGAAATTAGAAAACCCATTAGCATACTTTATCTAAAATCATATTATAAGCAGAATTATAAAATTTCAAATCAGTAATCTTATTCAAAGCATTATTACTCTCATTTTTAATATACGTCATCTCCACAAAATTTCTTTTATAATAATTTTGCTCTTTATGTAATATTTTAATGTCATTTCCATTTGATATGATTTGATTTTCCATTATGGACAGAGTGAATGTGCTTAGCAATTTCTTTATGTTTTTTTACAGTGATTAATATTTCTGAAATGCTCATTTTTTCTAGTCTCTAACGATCTTTTAGTTTGTCCAATATAGGACATACCACAATAACAGTCTAATTTATAAACAACATTACACTTTTATAATTTTTCCAATGGATCTTTTTCCAATTTGATAAAGTGGTCAAATTTTTAATCAATTCTAAAAATAGTATTAATATTAAAGTTAGAAAAAAGTCTACGCATTGGATAAGATATATCTGGATAAATATTGAAAGATACAACTTTTTTCTGTTGATTATTATTGGCTAGATTTAACTCTAGAGATGGTTTTTTATTATTAATTTGAAAAAGTCTGATTTTAATGTGTTTTTCAATCAAATGTTTAGGATAACTATTGTAATTTAATATTTTTTTGACTAAAATTAAATTTTCATGGTGAAAAGATTCATCAGAGAGAAAAACAGCTGAATCAACAAGATTTTTCACGATACCAATCTTTTGGTGTATGGGATTATTTGACAAAAAATTTAAAAGTCTTCCAGAATATGAACTTTTTCTAAAACAGTTTGTGATGATATCATGTGAATTTTTTCTAATAATTTTTAAGTTTAAAAAACTGATATAATTGTCAGATTCAACTTCAAATGTAAATTTTAACCTTTTGTGATAGGTATTAAAACAAGAAACAATAGTTTCAATTCCGTCTTTTGGAACAATACGAAAAGTATGATCAAAGCATCTATAAAATGAATGGATTTTGACCTTTAATTTTTTAAAGATTTCTAATTCGAGATCTTGTAAGACAATTTCAGCAAGAATACCTGATATCGGAGACCCCATAGGAGTGCCGAATTTTTTATTGTAAAAGTTTTTATCAAATTGAAAACTAGTAGAATTCATAGGAAAAGAGATACCAGATTTGAAATCATCTTGAGAAATATTAGTAAAGTTTTTTATGTGACACCATCTCTTATCGATACCAGAAAGAACCAATTCTAAAGGAATATTAGTAAAAAGTGAGATTACATCTAAAGGCATGAAAATATGGTTATCAGGAATTTTAATTTTAATAATATTTTCTCGAAAAGTAGTAGTAGAATTTTTGACAAAGGAATTTAATTTTGGAATGGAATCAGATAAAATTTTACTCATAGTTTTAGCTAAGTAATAAGTTGGAGTGTTAATATAAGATACCACAAGTCTTCAAGGAAAATTAACTTTATGGACCTTTGGAAGGCCATACATTCTGGCTAAATTGGTATTGGAAGTTGACAATGAATTTATTTTGAAATTTCTGCCCAAATATCCTTTAGAATTCCATTCTTTTAATAAATCAAAATTAGAAGTTTCACTGAGCATTTCATTTAATTTAGAATAATAAGAGGATTTTTTGAGAATTACAGTAGTGTTACCTTTGTCGGCATGGGTAAGTAGAATATCCTTATTGTTTTTAATGCAATTTTTGGTTATTTTAATATTTTTAGAAATTTCTTTATCGATATGAGAAATTTTTTTCGTTTTTTTTTTTTTTTAATTTGAAGTTAAAGATAATATTTTATGTCTAAATTCATCTCTAGATTCAATTGGAATCTTATCTAAATTAATTTCTAAATCCTTTACGATTTCTAACATTTGGTTTTCTTTCTTTGAAACATAACACGAACTAAATTTTTCGCCAAGTCGAAGTATGTCGGCTACATATTCAGGAATTGTTTTTTCTGACAAATTAATAAGCCATTGATCAGAAAGTTCTAATTTATGGTTATTTATAGAAAGATCATTAGGATTGGTTTATAACAAATTTTGAAATTTTGTATTTAAAAAAATTTCGTCTTTACAGATATAAGATTCATTACATTTTTCAAATTCATAAATAACGATAGCAAATTCCACATTAGGCATAAGGCTTTTGATTTTATTTTTCGAAATTTCAAGTTTTTTAGGCAAAAAATTTATATGGTTATGAATATCTTCAATTTTAATTTTTCTGATCTAGATTCTTAATTTGTGAGTTACAGATTTTAATTTCTTTTGACAATAAGAGCTATACATATTGAGATTTATAACATTTTTAACGCAATTATTCTACATTCAGCTATTTTAATTTTACTAGAAATATTAAACAGACCTTTGATTTCAGATGAAACAATAGGTCGGAATCTCCGATGTAATTCCCGTAGATCAATCATGTTTAAAATCGATGGATGCAATCCTAGTTAATGCATAATATAGGTAGATAGAGGAAAGATGGTAAATCCTCAAGAATGTTTTAACCCGTGCAGAAATTTCAGAGTGGCTCTGGTCGGGGCCAGATCTGGCCAAATCTGGCCCCAATCGGGTATCCCAGTTAGGGCCAGACTCGCAATGAAACGCCTAATCCGATCAGGGCCTGACTGGGGTATCTATAAGGAAGGCCCGATCTGGCCCTGAACAGGCCCCTTCTAATTTGTATTTGATAAAAATGAACAACTTCTTAAAACAATTTTTAAGAAGTGAAATCTTTCTTCGATCGATTCAATTGTTGGTCATCCACAGGCAAATTATACCTAATAAAAATGTTATAAAATTCTTTTAGCTAATTAAAAATTACAATGTCATAGAATCAATTATAAATAATAAATTCAATTTACCTCAAAAACCAATTTTGGAGAATCAAAATTGTGGTCCGATGAAAAACATTGAAACGGTTACCGACATTTTTTAAATTCGGAAAACCTCAAAAAAACAAAAGAGGCTCCCAATATTTAAAGAGTTACATTTTTAAACATTTTTTGAAAAGCGAAACCGTAATAGTCAAACGACGGACGAAGTAATAGTGACAGGTAAGAAGAACGTGAGTAATGTTGGAAATATAGTACACAGTTTCTTATATAGAGAGCGGATTCAACTGCAATGAAAATAGCGCGCCAAGGCATTATAGGAATTAGAATATTTAATTAATTATATCGTGGTAACATTTATTTATATAGAGTATTTCTGTTTTTAAATTTATGGAATAATTCTTGAACTTGTTTATGAAAATCGATCCTAAAATTCTTCTTTTATAAGTGTTATTTTCTTTAGCTAAAATCTTTATATTATTGAAATTAAAATCAAAAAGGTGGTCAAAATTCCAAGAGTGTTGTGACAAATATGTGTTTAAATTGCCAATTCTGCAATCTCTTTTATGTTGTTTGACTATTGCGGTTTCTCTCTTCACAAATTTTTGAAAAATGTAACTCTTCAAAAATTGTGAGCCTCTTTTGTTTTTTTGAGGTTTTCCCAATTCAAAAAATTTCGCTAACCGTTTCAATTTTGTTCATCGGACCACAATTTTGATTTTCCAAAACTGTTTTTTGAGGTAAATTGAATTTATTATTTATAATTGATTCTATGACATTGTAATTTTCAATTAGCTAAAAGAATTTTATAACATTTTTATTAGGTATAATTTGCCTGAAAATGACCAACAGATTGGGGTCGAAACATAGCGAGAATGTAACTTTTTATAATTAAAGTATTGACTTGGAATACTCCTAGTCTTTTTATTCAAATTGATCGTAAGACCGAAATAATAGAACTTACGTTCCCATTAAGGTAATTTTTATTTATAAGAATATTATTAAAATATAATTTATTCAATAAAGAAGTAAACAAATAATCAAGAATATTAAACATTATATAAATATTTTGAAAAATATTCTGAAACTTGTAGTTAGATTCATGTATTTTGTTGAAAATTCATCTCTTTTGATAGAACATTAATCTTCTTGGTTGAAAATTTATCCTCTTTGGTTAAAAATGTAAGAATTTTGTTGAAAATTGGTATTTATGCTCAAAGTTAATTTTTTATCAGAGTTTTCATCTGAAAATTTAACTATTCCATTTTCAGTTTATGAGATAAAAATTCGACTATTTGGTAGGAAATTTAAGAATTTGGTTGAAAAGTTGTCTTTTTGGATAGAAAATTAATCTTGTTTGTTGAAAATTTAACTTATTGGTTGAATATTCAACGATTTGGTAGAAAATTAATATTTTTTGTTAAAAAGTCGTCTTTCTGGGCAGAAAATTATTCTTGTTTGTTGAAAGTTCAACTTTTTGGTTGATAATTCAACTATCTTGTTAAAAAATCATATATTTTGTTGAAAAGTCATATCCTTGTGGGTATAAAATTATTCTTGTTTGTTGAAAGTTCAACTTTTTGGTTGATAATACAACTAGCTTGTTAAAAATTTACCTTTTTATTAAAAATGATCTTTTCTGTTAAACATTTATTTATTTATTTTAAAGTCACTGTTTTCTATAATATTACACTTTTCAGCTTAAAAACTTTACTCTTTTATTGAAAAATCAGCTTTCATTGTAGTCAAGTTAGCTTTTTTGGATGTAAATAAACTTTTTTGATCAAGAATCAACTGCTTTCTAAAAAATTTGTTTTCCTTCTTAAAAATTCTAATATTGGATTGAACTTTAATCTTTTTTGTTTGAAAATTTGACAATTTGATTGAAAAGTTTTTTGGTACGTGGAGCAAAGAATAAAAAAGTGTGGTTATAATGCCAAAAAGTTGTCGACGCTTTCTCGAAGTTCACTGTCGGAAATCTTACAGAGCTGGATAATTCTAGTTTGATATGAACACCTTACCCCGGTCTGAAAACTTTGCGTAAATGATTAACGAGGTGACTTTAGAATTATTTAAAGCGATTTATCCACATGACTTTACCGGTTTATCTGTTTACTGTTCGTCACTTTTACAAACTTGTCTTCCTTTCGTCCGTTCGTTGCCAAATAATCGAACGGAAGACTAATCGAATACATTCGAGATTGGCGAGGCAAATTCAAATCTAAATAAGTATAAACTCTGAACAGATTTAAAAAATACCTACAATGATTAATACTAACTTGATAATTGTATATTTATTAACTAATTTAATGCGTCCGTAAACATAAATTTTTAGACAATTTGTTCAAATGAATTTAAGCTTTTTTTAATTTTTTCTTGTTTCTTATATTCTTTGCATATGAGAAGTTAAATTTAACTAACTAACTTTAGGTTAGTAACTGAAATGAAAATTAGTTGAATATTCACTAATTAAGACAGAGAGTAATTTTAAATTTAATTAATTCTAATTTTTAAAATAACTATGAATTAACAAAGGGCAACCCGATGTGGCCCCAAACCGGACCACAACAGAAGTCATGATCAGGGCCGCATTGGGCTAACCCGATCGGGGCCACGTCAGGAATCAGGATTAAATTGGGCAATTTCTCCACGGGAACTTCTGGGATAAATTATATAGAAGAAATTAAACAACACTTCCAAACCAATTATTATTTAATAACATTTGACGTTTTGTCACTAGTTAAATCTATTAAGAGAATACATTGGAAATTACATAAAATAATTATTTTTCTTACATTTTTATAAAATACTTTTGAGTTTAGAAGAAATTTTCGTTGAAATAAATTATGGATTTTCTCCTGCTTTTTAAGATAAAAAAGCAACAAGCTTTAAGGCCTTTTCAGAAAGTGAGAGACTCAGGAAAAGACATTCCGTTCAAAAGAAGCTCAACTAGGGATTATCTTGCAGCTTCTTCCTCTTTTTTCTGATTTCCTTTTTCCCTTGGAACCAAACCTCTCGTACTTGCACGCAAACCTTTCCACCCTTCAAGGATATCTTCCATTAACTCGTTTCACCGACGAGAACCGTTTGAGTTCGGTCGTTAAAGGTCTATTGCTACTTGAGGTTGATGGAAAAAACAGCTTGTTCCTTAAAACGAAGTTTTATCAGAAAAAAGGTGCAGCATCAGGATTGCTATAAAGATTGCATTTGGATGGTTATCTTTAATAGAAATAATTATAATATCGCATTTTTAATAAACTTTTCATAAATTATGGGAAACAAGAATGAATAAAATAGAAAATGTAGAGTCACAATAAAAGCTCAGCTTAAGGACCATAAACATATTTCTAAATCATACATTTTCTTTGAGAAACGATCTTTTCCTTTCGCTCTGCTGGGAATCGAACCTCCGAACATCCGATTGCCGGTCGGGTGCTTTCCCATTAAGCTACTAGAGAGATCGAGAAAAGAAACTTTTTTCAGAAAATACACGCATTATTTTTCTAGATGATACAAGTTAACTTTTTTCAAGGAATCTGTATTATCATCAGAGAACAACAGAAATTTGAAACGTCTTTTCAGACTAGATGAAGATATGAATTAAAAATTATTTTCATTAATTTTTTCTGAAAAAGGATCTCCTTTCGCTCTGCTGGGAATCGAACCTCAGAACTTCCGATTGCCGGTCGGGTGCTTTCCCATTAAGCTACCAGAGAGATCGAGAGAAGAAACTTTTAGATTATACAGATTCCTTGAAAAAATTTAACTCTATATAATAATAACTCTAGCAAAATAATGCGTGTATTTTCTGAAAAAAGTTTCTTCGCTCGATCTCTCTAGTAGCTTAATGGGAAAGCACCCGACCGGGAATCGGAAGTTCTGAAGTTCGATTCCCAGCGGAGCGGAAGGAGAATATCTTTTTCAGCAAAAAATAATTAAAATAATTTTTAATTTATATTTCCATCTATTCCGAAAAGACGTTAAAAATTTCTGTTATTCTCTGATGATAGATTCCTTGAACAAATCTAACAAAATAGTTAAATTTTCAACAAAACAATTAAAACTTTAACAGGATAGTTGAATTTTCAACCAAATAGCTGAATTTTCTATCTAAAGACGAATCTTCAACAGAATCCATGGATTTTCTAGCGAAAAGGTGGATTTTCAACTTATAAAGGATACATTTTGAACCAAAATCGAGAAGATTAATTTTTAACTAAGAAAAATTAACGAGCAAAAAAAACATTCAATTTCCAACAAATCAGTTAAATTTTCAAATGAATAGTTTAATTTTCTACCAAAATAATTTGTTTCACAAAAAAAAAGCTGACCCCTACAAAATAGTTGAATACTCAACAAAAGCCAAAAAGTTAATAATTTTTTCCAGTTTAACTTTAACTGAAAATGAAGAATTTAAAAAAAAATCGAAATCTAAACCAAAATGATTCTCTATCAAATATTTTAAATTTCAACTTACAAAGGATACATTTTGAACCAAACATGAACTATTTCTATTTTTAGATTTAAAAAAATAATTTTGAAAACAAAAATTTCCCACGAAACAGTTCAATTTTATACCAGAATAGTTTAATTTTTAACCAAAAATATGAATTTTCAACAAAAATGTTCATTTTTTACCATATAGTTTAATTTTCTCTTAAAGTGTTGAATTTTCCATTATCAATGGATGAATTTTGAACCAGAAATAAAATAGTTCAATTTTTATTTAAAAAAAAACAAACAAATTTAAAGAAAAAAAATTGAATTTTCAACAAAATAGTTAAATTTACAAATAAAAAGTTTAATTTTCAACTAAAATAATAAATCTTGAAACAAAAAAAATTATTTTTCATAAAGTAGTTCAACTTGAAACCAAGTAGATGAAATTTTAATTTTAACGAAACACGCAATAGTTAATATTTTAACTAAAAAAGATTTAAATTTGAAAAAAGACGAATTTCAAACTAAAAAAATATAAGTTTTCAACCAGTTGAATTCAACGAAATAGACCTATTTTTAACAAAATAGTTGAACCCTCAACCAAATAAATGAATTTTCAATAAGAACTTAATTTTCAATCAGAAAAATGATTTTTCAACGTAATCGTTCAATTTAAAAAAAAAAAAAAAAAATTTCCAACCAAAAATGAAATCAGCCAATTTTCAGTCTAAAAAACTAATTTTCAACAAAAGCCAAAAAGTTACTAATTTTTTCCAATTCAACTTTAACCAAAAATGAAGAATTTAAAAAAAATTCGAATCCTAAACCAAAATGATTCTCTATCAAATAGTTTAATTTTCAACTGAGAAAGGATACAATTTGAACCAAACATGAAATAGTTATATTCTTAGATTAAAAAATAATAATTTTTAACGAAAAAATTGAATTTTCAACAAAATAGTTAAATTTACAAATAAAAAATTTAATTTTCAACTAAAATAATAAATTTTGAAACAAAAAAATTATTTTTCATAAAGTAGTTCAACTTGAAACAAAGTAGATGATGTTTCAATTGAAAAAATGAATTCTTAACGAAACATGTAATAGTTAATATTTCAACTGAAAAAGATTTTAATTTTAAAAAATACGAATTTTAAACAAAATATGTATGAATTTTCCATCCGAAAAGATCACATTTTAACCAAAAATAGAATAGTTACATTTTTAATGAAGAAAAATAAGTCTCAACAATAAAAAAACGAATTTTCAGCAGAATACTTAAATTTTTAAAGAAAGAGATGAATTTTCATCTAAAATGATGAATCTTCAGCCAAGGAAGTAGAATTTTCACGAAAAATTGAAAAATTCCACCAAAAAGTTAAATTTTCAACAAGCGAGATAAATTTTCTACCCAAATAGATGAATGTTCAACAAAATACATAGATTTTCAACGAAATGGTTGAATTTTCAACTTATAAAGGATACATTTTGAACCAGCAGTGGAATAGATCAATAACGAAAAATTGTTTAAACGAAATATCAACAAAATATTCAGATTTTCAAATAAATAGTTTGATGATATAGTTATAATAGTTTAATTTTCTATCAAAAATAATAATTTTTAATAATTAATAATAATATTTTTAATATTATATATTAATATTTAAATAATAATTTAATTTTCAATTTTTCACTCAAATAATGAATCTTCAACCAAAAAAATTGATTTTTCACAAAGTAGTTCAACTTTAAGTCAAGTAGTTGATGTTTCAACAAAAAAATAATGCTCGGAGGAACATGTAATAATAAACATTTCAACTAAAAAAGATTTCAATTTGAAAAAAAAAGAATTTTAAACAAAATATGTAAATTTTCAACCAGAACAGATAAATTTTCTATTGACAATATCAATTTTTATTCAAAAATGGAATAGTTATATTTTCAGTGAAGAAAATTAAAATAAAAAAAAAACAAATTTTCAGAAAAAGATGAATTTTAACCAAAAAATGGAATAGTTCAATTTTCAGTTGAAAAAAATCAATTTTAAACCAAAACTGAAACAAATTTTCAACCAAAAGACGAAATTTCAACAAAATAAATGAATTTTCAACCAAATAGTTGAATTCAGTGTTTTTTTTACCACATGGGATAATTTAATTTATTTAATTTATTAATTCAATAAATTAATTTAATTTAATTCCTTGAAAAATTTGATTTGTACCATTTAGCAAAATAATGCGTGTATTTCTGAAAAAATTTTCTTCTCTCGATCTCTCTAGTAGCTTAATGGGAAAGCACCTGACAGGAAATCAGTAGTTCTGTGATTCGATTCCCAGCGGAACAAAAGGAGAAGATCTTTTTTCAGAAAATTTGTTTGAAAAATAATTGTTCTTTCATAGCTCCATCTAGTCTGAAAAGGCGTGAAATATTTGCTGTTATTCTCTAATGATAACACAGATTTCTTGAAAAATTTCATTTGTACCATCCAGAAAAAAAAATGCGTGTATTTCTGAAAAAAGTTTCTTCTCTCGATCTCTCTAATTGCTTAATGGGAAAGCACCTGACCGTGAGTCAATAGTGCTGTGGTTCGATTCCCAGCGGTGCGAAAGGAGATCTTTTTTCAGAAAAAAAATTATTTAAAATAATTGTTCTTTCATAGCTCCATCTAGTCTGAAAAGACGTCAAATATTTTCTGTTATTCTCCAATGATAAAACAGATTCCTTGAAAAAAGTGACTAAAAGTGACTGCGTGGCAGACTTGCTATTCTTGACAATTACTTAAAGTGCTGCTTATAGAAATTCCCTAACTTTTGAAATTTTTTTAAAAATCAGAACAGATACATTTTTTATTTAAAATATCAATTTTTATCCAAAAATGGAATAGTTATATTTTCAGTGAAGAAAAATAATTCTCAATAAAAAAAACGAATTTTCAGCAAAATGCTTGAATTTTCAACCAAAGAGACGAATTTTCATCTAAAATGATAAATCTTCAACAAAAAAAAAAAATAATTTCCAAGAAAAAAGTTCAAAATTCAACCAAATTATAGTTGAATTTTTAACCAAAAAGTTGATTTTTTGACTAGGAAAATTATTTTTCTATCATGAAAGACGAATTTACAACAAAATAAATGAATTTTGTAACAAGTACTTGAATTTTCAACTGAAAAAGATGAATTTTCAACCAAAAATGGGATAGTTCAATTTTCAGTGGAAAAAATAAATTTTAAACCAAAAACGAAACAAATTTTCAACCAAAAGGCGAATTTTCAACAAAATAAATTTTTAGCTGACGAAAAAATGTCTTGACTCTTCCCTGACTTCCAGGTTTTCTCTAAACCGCGGCCACTCTGATTTTAATGATCCTGGAATGACAAAAAGTTAAACAAAACTCGGTGGATTTTACAAAAAGTCTGAAATATCTCATTAGATTTGAAGATCTTCCCGCAGATGGAAGTGAATTGAGGTAGAAAACAGTAGAACAGAAGATACTTCTCGTTCAACCGTGTTAGTCTCCAGCGGTTTGCTTTTCCGTAAGCTCTGGTACTTCGAAGTTTTAATTAAACGTCGCGGAATTTGTGCTTCTCGAAATTCTCTACTTTTGTTTGGACCGGATGGAACTGCAACTAGAACTTGGGACTGAATCTTGATTTAGCAAAAATCTTTGTTCGCGAAGAGAAAATTAATTATTTTTAAATTCTAATATTAAAATCCGCTCAAGTAAAGCTGAACTTTAAAAAAAAATGGGTAGGAAGCTTAAGAAAATCTTCGTTGAGCGACTCATTGCAGAAAAATTTCTGTCTTTTTAAAGAGAATTTATCAAGTGAAAAGTTTTTCAAACAAATTAAAATTCTTTACTAGGAATCTGTATTATCATCGGAGATGGTAACGATCAATCAGAAGAGAAATCTTTTCACACACTGCGAAAATGGAAATCTACAATATCGATCAAAGTTATTTCCTCTAATACAGAAAATCTCTAACGTCTTCTCAGACTAGATGGAGCTATAAATTAAAAAATTTGTTAAATAAATTTATTCAGAAAAAAGATCTTCTCCTTTCGCTCCTAGTGAAAATTGACTTGTATCAAAACATAACATCTTGCAAAATAAAGCGTGTTTCAGAAAAAGGATTCTTCTTTCGATCTCTCTAGTAGCTTAGTGGTTAGAGCACCTGACCGGCAATCAGTTGACCTGGCGTTCGAATCCCAGCGGAGCGGAAGAAGATCTTTTTTCTGAATAAAATTAATTAAAAATTTTTTTAATGTATAGCTCCATCTAGTCTGAGAAAACGTTAAAGATTTTCTGTATTAGAGGAGATAACTTTGATCGATATTGTAGATTTCCATTTTCACAGTGTGTGAAAAGATTTCTCTTCTGATTGATCGTTACCATCTCCGATGATAATACAGATTCCTAGTAAAAATTGACTTGTATTAAAATATAACATCTTGCAAAATAAAGCGTGTTTCAGAAAAAGGATTCTTCTTTCGATCTCTCTAGAAGCTCAGTGGTTAGAGCACCTGACAGGCAATCGGTTGATCATTTTTCTGAATAAATTTAATTTAAAAAATTAAAAATTTCTCGAATTTTTAACCTGAACTTCAACTCGTGCTATGACCTAGGAAAATTGTAGCAAAAATCTAAAATTTTAAATCTAAAATTTACATTAAAAATGTCCAAGCGTTTTTGCGTTGAGATTCAGTCGCCCAGAATTTCTCGGATTTTGTACCTGAACTTCAACTTTAGCAATTACTCAGGAAAGTTGTTGCAAAAATAACTGGAATTTACCGGACGCACTCCTTGAAATTTTTTCTTCAATTCAAGCCAATTAAACTTGAAAAATCTTAACGGGTACCCAAGATATTACTAAAAATGTCCATGCGTATTTGCGTCAATTTTTAGTTGGCGATCACTGCTATTGGCTGACGCAGACACGATTGGACTTTTTTTAGTCATATATTGGGGACCCGTCAAGATTTCATCAATTCCATTGGCTTGAATGAGGAATAAGATTTCAGAGATTACGTTCTGGAAATTTCAGTTTTTTTTATTCAATTTTTCGAATTTCTAGCACGAGTTGAAGTTAAGGTGCAAAATTCAAAAAATTCTTGACTTCAAAAAAGACTCATATGATGCATCATCTTAATAATTTGTTAATTTTATAAGCTGTTAATTTTTTAATAAATAGTCTCATTTGCCAGCAAAAAAGATGAATTTTCAACAAAATAGTTGAATTTCCTACCCAAAAGCATGAATTATTAGCTAAATAAAAAAAGATTAAACTTCAATCAAAAACAGTTGCATTTTCAACCAAATAGTACAATTTTCAAAAAAAAAAAGAAAAAAAATCAAAAGGCAGTGAAATTATCAAGCAGAAAAGTTGACAAAGATGACTTTTACACCAAAAAATATGCATTTTCAATAAAAAAAGATGATTTTTCAACAAAATCCAATCAAAAATGATTTTAATTTTTAAGCAGGAACAGTTGAATTCAACCGGAAAAGAAAATTTTTCAACGAAATTCATACATTTTCAAAAAAAAAAAGATGAATTTTCAACAAAAAATAAAATAGTTAAATTTTCAGTTGAAAAAATTAATTTATGGCCAAAGAAATAGTTAATTTTTTAACCAAGGATGTGAATCATCAACCAAAAAAATGAATTTTTAACAAATTAGTTCAACTAGTTAGTTCGATTATTTAATTTATTTTCCAAATCCTATTCAAATATTTTTTCAATCTGAAATATTCAATTTTTAACCCATTTAATGGGTTAAAATTTTATCAAAATTTCTGAATTTTACATATGTTCAATTTTCTAAAATTTTTTAAAATTTTGTAAAATTTGTAAAATATTCAAAATTTTCAAACTTATAAAAATTTCTAATATTTCTAAAAAAAATTTACCAAAATTTCTAAAATTTCGAAACTGTCTGAAATATCTGAAATTTTCTAAAATTATAGAAACTTCTAAAATGTTCAAAATTTATAAAATCATCAAAATTTCTAAAATAGTTCACAATTTATAAAATTATCAAAATTTATCAAATGTTCAAAATTTCTAAAAAAAAAATAAAAAATTTCTAATGGTTTAAATTTTTTGTTTAATTTTCAAAGTTTCTAAATTTAAAAAATTCTAATGTTTTCAAAATTTTTTTATTTTTCTATTATTAACATACGTTTCACAAATTTTAGAACTTTCCAAAATTTCCTAAATACATACAGGAATAGAAATAACGATTCTGAAATTTCCTTCATATAAGCAGAAATCATGCCTGTGTTACAAGAAATGAATTTCGAAACTGTTGAAAATTTCTGAAATTATAAAAACTTCTCAAATTTTCAAAATTTATAAAATTACCAAAATTTATAAAATTTCTAAAATATCTAAAATTCTTTGAAAGTTTTGAAATTATCAAAATTTCTAAAATTTTCACAATTTATAAAATTATCAAAATTGATCAAATGTTCAAAATTTCCAAAAAATTTTAAAATTCCTAATGGTTTAAATTTCTTTTAATTTTCAAAATTTTTTAAAATTCTAACATTTTCATAATTTCTCAAATTTCTATAAAACCCTCAAATTTTTAAAAGTTCTAATGTTTTCAAAAATTTTTATTTTTTATATTATTAACATATATTTCACAAATTGTAGAATTTTCCGAAATTTCCTAAATACATACAGAAATAGAAATAACGATTCTGAAATTCCTTCATATAAGCAGAAATCATGCCTGTGTTACAAGAAATGAATTTCGAAAATACAGCTTAAAATTGGGCCAGGAGACGCAGTCGAAACGATTTTTGTGATTATTTCGTATCAATGTGTTCAATTTTATTTTTTATTTCATATATTCACTCACAATCTCTTTTGTATTTGCTTCTGCACATACATACTGTATTATATAATAATAATATAAAATTTGTAATAAAAACTAGTTCCACGGTGTCGCAATGATGTCAAAAAATCCATATTTTGATGATAACAAACAATTCTTTTTGAATCTTATAAAATTGAAATAAAAATTGTCAACGTAAATCATAAAAATTTTTACTATATAAGTATTGCAAATGATTCCCTTGGAATAAACATTTTCCCCCTTTTCACCCTTTATAATTCATCAAAAATTATATTTTCTTGCTTCGAAACTTTTAAGTTCAATACATATTTTATATAAGTATATTAAAATAAAAAGCTTTTAATACCCAAATTTTAATTTTTTATGAATTATTATTGAAGTTTAAATGTGAAAAGGGGAAAAATGTTTATTTCAACTCCATTGTTTTCCATCTTCTTCTTTATTCATAATGTAGCTCCTACGGGTTTACAATCATGATCTCCGTTTCTTACAAAACCATCTAGATACTAAATATTATCTTATCCTTACTATTCACAAATATTTACAAACTATTTATATTAATTCTTATATCTAGATTCTCACTTTAAATCAAAGGTAGCGCAATTACGAAAGAGTGAGCGAGCAATAAAAAGTTATTATATAGTTTTCGCTTAAAATTTTCGTTTCAATTTTTATACAATTCAGGAAAGACCCTTCAAAATTAAATGGTTTTACATTACAAATAGACACACACATATATATTATACTTTTTTATAAAATTGAAATGAGAATTTTAAGCGAAAACTATATAATAACTTTTTTTTCACTTTTTATAATAACGACATCCAAACGATTGGTAAAAAATTATTGTTAAAAAAATTAAATGTTCCGCAGCGTGAAGCTAGCACTTCAACTTTGGAAACTCAATATCTTTTTGAGTTTTGCTTTCTAAACGAAAAAAATTAGCTTCCAAACACATCCCAAGGACATCCAAACATTAGGAGGCGATCAAGTGGGTACTGCCCTACTAGAAATTTTGCAGACGGGGGTGAAATAAAATTGTTTATTAAAACCTTAATAGCCATTATGGTTCTACCATTTCGACGTGTAGATGATTTCCGACGGTAGTATATTTTAATTGTTTCAATTTCTTTACCATAAATCAGAATTTGATTTACTTTTAATTTAGCATTCTATATAATGTAGGTATAATTTTGTGGGAAGAATGTACAATCCGGGTTTACAGACTCCTTTGAGTTAATGGAACGCTTAACGCTCTCTGTTACATCAGGAAGTTAATGGCGTGTCTCGTAATAGGAAGGATGGATTTCATGGGCTCGATCACGATGATATATTCATTTCATTATCCTGGCTTAGGACTAACATTGTGCCTCCTCGAGCCATCCTTACGTCGAAGGGGATCACCTATACTATTTACGAGTCTGACCCGTCTTCCCTCGATTTGCGATTGCCAAATCTCCCATTGTCTTGAATCCCATTTGCATTTCCTGAATTGCTTCCAGACATGTGTATAGTCCCGATTACCATACTGCCAAACTTTTCAAGAAAGGCATTGAAGAAATCGTGTTTCCATTTGTATCTGCATCTTTCAATATGTGATTGCTTTTGGAAAAAAGAATGATCATTCGTCTTTGTAAAATTTACAGTTGGCTCTTTTATTTACCTGGAGAAAATATTGACTTTCTCTAACATGCTTTGAATACCACACTTTTGATGGTAATTCAGGAATCGGTACATCTTCCTGAGGCTCTATATACTCTGCCGTCACTTCGTAACCGTCTACCATGCAATTACTAAAAATTTGTCCACAAACTCCTGCAGCAAAAGCAGAAGTTTTGAGCTCTAAGTTATTGTCAATCGTTTTTCCTTTAGCATCTAAATGGCTCCCAAAATGGTCATGTTCGAGAACAACGCCTGAAAGTTCTCTGCTGAGGGGGGCCATTCTCCTTTCTACAGGATTGAAGGCATTCCTTCCCGGAGCATTTGTGAAAATAAATATTGCATCCAAATCGTATTTGTAAAAGAGATCTATGGCATGCTGAATGACTTTGGGGTAGCGTGGATTTTCATCTGGCCCGCCATAATCAGACAAGAAAACAACTGGTTTCACTAAGCCATTCTCACCGTACATAATTTGCTTAGAAGAATCGATTTCTAATAATAATGTTTCAAAATCAACAGCGTGAGTAGAAGCTGTTGATTTTAAATGTTTCCCACTTCTAATTGCAACGTAAGGTGGTCCCGAATATGCGATGGCTTTTGCAGAGCCCATCATATCAGGCAAAGCAACCAATAGAGCGTAGACAGACGGTATAAGCTTATGCCTTACAGCTACAACCCAATCGTGATCTGGAAGTTTGACCTATCAAAATTCGTTAATAATTAAGTAATTGCATATAATATATTTTTCTTTACTTTCAATATCTATTTCGTTGAAAAATTGGTACCAGTTTGAAGTTTTATTAAAGAAACGTATTTATAATCAATACTGTCGTCAATACTAAAATAAAAATATTGTAAGAACAATTTGCTTTATACCTGATAGTCCAAGTGGATTAAAATAGGTGCTTGTTTGTTCGCTTCTGTAATTCCCAATCGCACTCTTGCCTTATCATCCTGCGATAAAAAAATTAATTGTTGTGGTCCAAGAATTGATGCCAAAATTTGAACTTGTCTCATACTGTCAGTACAAAAATATTGATCTGGGTGATTTTTGTGCAAATTTGTTTGAGCTTTTCTAAGTCGTTCAGGAACTGTATTTATGTGCTTTTCCCCCTCTGAAGTATTCGATTTTCTCAGTAATATACGGAGGTAGAGTGCGCTTCGAGAAATAGAATATTCCATATTTTCTAATTCTTTGTGAAGATCATTCAGGGTTTTGCAGCTATTCAGAGTTTCACTTCGTCTTCTTGAATCCGTAGAAGCACCATGACTTATCAATTTCATAATAGTTTTAAGTAATTCTGGTTGATTTTTTTTCTATTCTGCTTCGTCCAGGGCCATCACATACATTCAATTCATTCGCTATCTGTGGATTATTGTGACATATTTTTTTTAATTTCAGCGTTCTTTTTTTTCTATACTTCTTTTGTCGTTCAGCACTCTTTTTTAAATTTTGAAGCTTTTTTCATGCTCATTCAGCTTTTTCTGCAATTTCACTATTTCTTTTGTAGATTAACCATCATCAGAACCACTATTTTTAGCAAAAATATTTTTCTGCAATTCAGCTTTAGTGTTTATAATTTCCTTATTTATTGAATCTTGTGCTGGTTTTTTGTAACTTTTATCTAAAACACTTCCCAGCGTTGAATGCTCACCTTGGGAAGAATTGCTCGGAATATCTGAAGTTAAAAATGCATATTGCACTTCAAAATTTGTAGGAAAAATTAATTTTTTTTAATCATAAACCCAAACTTCATGAACCCAAAATTTTATAAGTGAATTACTCGTATGATATTAATTTTGTAACTTATTTTCTTATTCTACTTTTTGTGTGAAATTCACAACGAACTGTGTGCAAAAAAAGAATAGATTATACTAAATAAGATGTTTACCTTCACTATCAGGAAGAGTAGCAGTTGATAAAATATCACGTTCTGAACTTTTTTGAGTAGTTTGTGGTGTAATTGATGATTTTGTGGCTGATTTTATTGTCGATGTTTGTTTCTGGATAAAAAGATTGCGATGTAATGTTAAAAGCATGTAAACCGTTTCTTAAATTTGAAAAACAACGTATCAATATAATGATAAATAAATTCCCTTTATAAATGCTATAAATACCGTGATATTTTGAAGAATTGTTTGAATCTTCTTTTTGGTCAACTTTTCATTACATTCTTTTAACAAATCCTGTGCAGCTCTGAGTTTCTCTCTTTTGTCTATTATTTTACGAACTTTACCTTTCCAAGCAATAAGAAACTTAGATTCTACTGCAGTAGTGGATTGATGGTGGTATAAAAGTTTATATTGTTTTAATGCGCTATTATACAAAACTGTTATATCTGACTTCATTTTTTGAACAAAAAACTTTTTTCTTCAGCACCATGAAAAAAAAGCTTCCTCTTATACGAGGAAGCAATATCACTCACTTCATTAAGCGCGTGCACATTTCTTAATGAAACGTCGATCAAGAGTTCAAGACTGAAGCAGAGTAAAGCAAGCCAGAGTAAAACAAGTCAGAGTATAGCATGAGCTCTTCGAGCCTTGTTTTAATAACTAGTAGTCGTGCGCGCGCCAAGGCGCACGCCTACTAATTTTTGTTATGAAAAAGAATAAACCAAATACTTATTTTGTCTATGTTATTTATATTTAATTAATGTTACAAAATATTCGTAAAAAATAATTAGAAGGCACTACAGGATGATGTTGAAGCTAAAGGAGTAATGGATTTCTCATAATTTATTTGTAGGTAAATTCTGTCACCGTTATCATCTTGAAAAAATTGTGAATATAATTATAATTTAATTTATTATAATCGGCTCTTAAATTTGTTTAACACTTAACTTATTTGTTAATTATATTGGCGTAATACATTTTTTATTTGATAAATTAAAAGAAATGTTATTTATAAAATAAATTGTGAATTATTCGTTTTAACATGTATATGAGCATATAAATTTCAAATTGATAAATACTGCGAATAATATTAATTTTCATTATTATATAAGCTTTACAAAGTTTAAAAAAATGAATGATACATAGAATAGTGGCAGTAATTACCAATCTTTCAGTTTTCAAGAAA
This sequence comes from Andricus curvator, assembly GCA_932195095.1. Taxonomy (NCBI): domain Eukaryota; kingdom Metazoa; phylum Arthropoda; class Insecta; order Hymenoptera; family Cynipidae; genus Andricus; species Andricus curvator. The sequence goes on along the minus strand of CAKNYM010052626.1, from coordinate 516,963 downwards.
TATGATAACAAATTTTTAAATTGTCTATTTGCTCCGCAATTATTGCTGTTTATACTCTGTAGTAATCCATTCGCCACTAATATTTTATTATGCATTGAGAACTGTGGTGAATTTTTTTCATGAAAATTTAAATTTTTAATTTTTATCATAAATGATGCACGTTATTACGAAAAAGTAAAATGTATTTTAGTATAACTTTTTTTTACATGAACATTTTTGTGTGAACATTTATATCGTATCTGTTGTTTACGTCAAAATGATTAAATTCCTTTATTAGAAGAAGAAAATTATCCTGTCGATAGAACTTTCCAGGCCTTTATAAACTTCACAGTATCTTTCTTATTAAAAACTAAATTAAACAAAAACTTTTCAATCAATTTTTTTTTCCTTCTGCGAAAATCTGTCAATTTTTTATTCTTCAAAAAATCTATATTGGTTGATAAATTCGTGTTTTTAATTGGAAAATAGTGTCTTTAGTGTATTTTTTTCAGAATAGTAGCAAAACAACGTCATCGCTTGAGACTAGTGTCAAATAGTGTCAATAGTGTGTTTTGAGACCGAGGCCTGAATTTGTAGTTTATTGTTCTAAGGGCGGCTACAGCCTAATTTTTTAAAAATGACGACCTATTCAAACCGAAAAAAGCAGAGAAATTGCCCTACAAAAAACGTCGGATTGAAAATTATTCGAAAGTATTGTATTTTGAATGCGAAGTTGTCTAAAAGCTGATGTCCAGAGAATATCTCGGGAGTGCGCAGCAATAATTTTTAATTCGACGTTTTTTGCAGCAAGACTCATTTCTAATCCAAAAAGTGACTTAAAGTAAATATGTGCATCAATAGTGTGACTGATGTTCTTTTGGATTTGAAAGCATTTCGAAAAATTCAATTCATAAAACTTCAAAGAATTAAAGTTAAAATTTAAAACATGGAAATAAATTGGAAAAAATTTAAAACTCCAAAAAATGTAATTGATTTTAGTAATTTTAAAATGATTTTGCAAAAATACAAGGGAATTCAAAAGAATTTGATTGAATGTTGAAGAATTCAAAATGAGTTTAAAATACTTCAAGACGAATTAAACACAAACTGAAAACTGAAAAAAATATCCATTGAACTGAATAGAATTATTGATTTAATTTAAAAGAATTCAGGTAAATTAACAAAATTCGAAAGACATAATAAAATAATTCTGAATGAATGAGTAACAATTCAGGGTGAATTCAAATTAATTGCAAAACATATTTGAAAATCTCTACAAATCTGTGAAAACCTACAAAACCCCTCACTTCTTGTCAATGAATTCCTTGAAGTACATTGAAATATTATAAAATCCCGTGAAATTATATGAAATTTTATAGTATTTTCTTGAATCCTGGAAAATTTATGAAAATACCTTGAGAGCTATTAAAATCCATTAAAATCATTGACATCTTCGGAAATCTCATAAAATTCATTTAAATATTCTAAAATATATTGAAACCTCGCAAGTCCTATGAAATAGTTTCATATATTCCGAAGTTGTAAACAAATTCTTTAAACTCCCAGAAGAATTTTTTCATTTCTCTTAAAGTCATTCAAAGCCTTTCAAATTCCTTAAAAAATCAATAATATCTTGAAAGTGCATCAAAGTCTTTAAAAATAATTTATAATATTTTAAATCATTTCAAATCCTACCAGGTTACCGAAATAAATTGAAAATTCCTTGAAATCTTTTGATATACCCTAAAACCTGGCATAGGTCCTATTAAATCGATCTATATTTTCGAAATATTAGAAAACTCTTTGATACAATACCCCATGCAAATTTTTTCAAATCTCTTGAAAATGCTTTAGAATCTTTTTAAATACTCTAAAATATTTCAAATCCTCTGAAACCAATTGAATATTCCTTAGAATCTTTTGAAATACTCTTAAAGTTTTCAAATCCTCTCAAAGGTTTGGAAATCAATTGAAACATTTTAAAGCTCTTGAAAATACTTTAGATCTTTTAAAATACCATAAAATAATTCAAATCCTATGAGTAACATTAAATTACTGGAATCAATTAAAAAATTCCTGGGATCTTTCAAAATACCCTTAGATATTTAAAATTCTTCACAATATTTTTGAATTCCTTGAAATTTGTTAAACACTTCAAAATCCCTTGCAATTTTCAAAAGCACCCTAAAATATTTCCAATCCTTTGAAACTCTTTCAAATTATTGAAATCCTTTGATTCTTTAATAATCACTTGAAACTTTTTAAAGCTTACGAAAATGTCTTGACATCTTTTAAAATACTCTTAAAGTTCTCAAATCCTTTACCATTCTTTGAAATTCCTCAAAATTATTGAAATCTCTTGGAAATGCCTTAGAGTCTTTTCAAATTACTTACATATTTATTTTGATTATTTTAAAATTACTTGAAAGTTGAAACTTTTTAAAGCTTTCGAAATCTGAAATAAATTACTGAAATAAATTCAAAATTCCTTGGATTCTTGAAATTTTTTTAATCTCTTTGAAATCAAATGAAAATTTAAAAAATAGCCGAAAATATTTCAAATCCTTTGAAATTCCTTCAAATTATTCAAATCAAAAAATTCCTTGGAGTCATTAGAAATTCCTCAAAATATTTCAAGTCCTTTCAAAACTTTAAAATAACTTAAAACTTTTTGAAGCTTTCCAAAATGCCTTGGAATCTATTGCATTACTCTAGAATTTTGCAAATCCTCTATAATCAATTAAAGTACTGAAATCAAATGAAAAATCCTTGGAATCTTCAAGAAACCTCTAAAAGTTTTCAAATTCTTTACATTTTTTTGAAATTCCTTCAAATTGTTGAAATCTCTTGAAAATACCTTGGATTCTTTTGAAATACCCTAAAATAGTCCTAATCTTGAAAAATTACTTAAAAAATCCTTTTGAATTAATTAAATTACTAAAATCGGTTGAAAATTCCTTGAAATCTGTTAAAATATTTCAAACCCTTCAAAATATGTTGGCATTTATTGAAATTATTGACATCTCTTTCAAATGCTTTGGATTCTTTTCAAATGCCCTAAAATATTCCCAGTCCTTTAAAATTCCTTTAAACTATTAAAATAAATGAAAAATTCCTTGGAATCTACTGAAATTCTTTGAAATATTTTCCTACAATATATCAATTTGAAATCTTTTAGAATCAATTGAAATTTTTTAAATCCTCTGTAATCCTATTAAGTTAGTGAAATCAATTAAAAATTCCTTAAAATATTTTATAATACCTCAAAATATTTAAAGTTCTTTGAAATCTTTAGAAATTCCTTGCAATTGTTTGAAGATCTTGAAAATTCCTTCGATTTAAAAAAAAATACCTTATAGTCTTTGAACTTCTTTGAAATCCCTTCAAATTATCAAAATCAATTCCTTAAAGTATCGGTGTTTTTTTTTAATAGGAGTGCCCATTAAGAGCGTAAAAATGCTTAATTTGAACATCTTTTTAAATTATAAAATTTTTGATCTATAGACATACACAGATCTCTGACATACTTCTATTCAAACCGAAAAAAAATAATTATTCGAATGTGTCACTATAAGGAAATGGAGATTTCAATCCTATAGGGAAAGTAGAACCGAAACGTACACGAGTTTCACAAATGATATTTAATATGATAAATATAATTCAATTATAATAGAAATCACAGTTACAGAGCGTAAAAATGATTAATTTGAAAATTTCTTGTTTGCATAAAAAGTTTAAAAACAGACTACCATCACAATTGAGGTTAGGGTTCATTACTCCTTTTACAGACTTTACCGTGCACCGGTTGGCAACACTGAGCCGCGCATTACCAAATACGAAAAAACACGTGACGTATTATCGAACTCGAACTACGATTCGATTCGATTACTATTTCCCACAGTGATCCCGAAAATACCACTTTGACATGCGCATGCTTCGACTGAATGGCGCTTATTGGGTTCTAGTTCGCATCCTCATTGGGAATTCAAATACAGGCGCGTACTACAGCCAATCAACCATATTACAATTGAAACATGCGCAGATAAAGGCGACTCAGTTAGCATCACTGGTTTCAAATGCAGCACCACACACAGACGCACACTACTGTTGAATATGAGCGGCCTACAGCAAGCAAACGTTACCAGCGTTACTCTCGAAAATCGTCAGAATCGAAAACGACAATATATCGTTTAGAGATTTTATATTAAGGATTGTACGTTGAGTCATTGCTAAAATTTTCGAGAAAGTTTCGAGAAAGACTTCGGTGAGGGAGCCTTTGAAATCGTAACACCAACAAAGATATCGATGCTACGTTAGTATCGGGTAACGACGGAGAAGCGAGAACGTGAACCGAGTCACGCAGACAGACGACGCTAAAGTAATATTTCAAATCGCTAATTTTCATTTTGAAAAACGTTACGTTACATTTTACAAAATCCTCTCTGTCTCTCCGTAACGCTACCATAACAAAAGTCACGGAGCCTGTCTGTCTAATATAGCGTTACGTAATTTATGGACAGCCCCTTATTAATTAAGGAGGAACATGCGCAACTTTTGAATCATGGGAGCGTTTGTGGTACAGATAAATAGACTGATACAAAATACATACGTATTATCAAGAAATTCTTTAGTTTAATGGGAGTGAAATATGCGCAAAATTTGAAAAATCAATTGTAAAATGAATGAAGAATATACAAAACAAAATTAAAGAATTCAGTCGAACCAACCCCGAAAAGTTAAAAACATATTATTATAAAACACTCCTATCAAAACCATTTAATACGTAAGTTGTTGTAGTGATATAGATAATGCTTCTTAATAACAGAAGTTTTTCTTTTTGTTCGAAAAAATAATATTATGAACCATTTTGTAAATTGTAAAATTACGACGAAATGTGGCAACGTTGCAGAATATATACAGCATCTTGACTTTCGTAGTAGTCAGCTGTAGTATGTATTTTGTAACGCGGCATTTGAAATATTTCGTGAAAAGGGCATATTTGAGAATTAAATAAGAGGAGAAAAATTGCAGTCAATGAATATGTGTGTAAAAAATATGGCAGTAAGATCTGACTTATGTTTATCGGACTATAAAATTCGTACTTTTAAGTATAAAACAGATAATGTGTACAACAAAAACGTTTTCAAAGGCAATGTCAATAGTGGTTTAGGTACGTTCATTCTTAAATATTTATTTATTTTTATTTATTTTTCGGATATTGTTTTAGTTATAAAATTCAGAATTTTGAAAAATTCAACTTTACTCCAAATTTATATTCAGATAATTTTTATAAGTATTGCTTTTGTTATAAATTTGTTATAAATGCTGAGCATATTCTCGAGAGCATTTGCTCAACCTAAATTCTTGAGAATTTAAGAACTCTATATGTACTCTGGGTCCGTACTTAAATTATGTAACAGCTTAAGGGGGGGGGGGGGGCGGGACCCCTCCCTCGCCGCCCCCCCCCCTCGGGGGGAGGGGGTTCTTCACTCATGTACGTAATTTTTGCGAATTCGTGAAAACTTTCTCCTGAAGATTATCGTTTTAGTTATAAATTTTATTATTTGGTTGAAAATTTAACAAATTTATTGAAAAGACATTATATTTTTTTTGCAAATTCAACTGTTTTGTTAAAAATTCGTCTTTTTGGGTTAAAAATTCAACTCTTTTTGTATAATATTAACCTTTTGTTTAAAATTCATGTTTTATTGCTGATAAGTCAACTGAAATCTTTTTTGGATGAAATATATTTTTTCTGAAAATTTGTCTTTTTAATTTAAAAGTTCATATTTGTTTAAGTAGAAATATTGCATCTTTCTTGGAGAAAAATGCAACTGATTTTTTTAAATTCAACTATTTCCTAGAAAATTTACTTTTTGTTTAAAACTTGTATTTTCTGTAGAAAAGTCTATTGAAATCCTTTTGGATGAAAATTCATTTTCATTTTTCTAGAATAATGCAACTGTTTGGTTGAAAATTTAACAATCTTGTTAAAAAGTCATACTTCTTGGTTAAAAATTCGACTATTTAGCAGAAAATTAACTTATAGTTTACAATTCTTATTTTGGTGTTGGAAAGTGAACTGGAATAAAAATGCAACTGTTCCGTTGAAAACTCAACTCTTTTTTGAAAATTTGTTTTTCTGATTTCAAAGTTCATCTGCTTTAGCAAAAATTACATCTTTCTTGGATAAAAATGCAACTGTATGGTTTCAAATTCAACAATTTTGTTGAAAATTCACTTTTTGGTTAAATTTAATATTTTGGTGTTGAAAAGAGAAGTGAAATCTTTTCTGGATGAAAATTCAACTATTTACAAAAAAAAAAATTTTTTTTTAAATATAAAATTCTTGGATAAAAATGCAATTGTATGATTGAAAATAGAACTACTCTGTTAAAAAGTCATACTTTTGGTTGAAAATTCTACTGTTGTGTTGAAAATTTAACTATTTCGTAGAAAATTTACTTTTTGTTTAAAATTCATATTTTGGTGTTAAAAAATGAACTGAAAGCTTTTCTGAATGACAGTTCAACTTTAAAAAAAAATGTGTCCTTTTTTATTGAAAGTTCATATTTGGATCTTGAAAAGTCAACTGGAATCTTTTCTGGATAAAAATTAAACTTTTTTTTCAAAATTTGTTTTCATTTTAAATGAAAATTCATCTGTTTTAAGAGAAATTTAATCTTTTTTGGATAAAAATGCAACTATTGGGTAGAGAATTCTACAATTTTGTTAAAGTCATCCTTTTTGGGTAAAAATTCTGCTGTTTTGTTGAAAATTTAACTATTTTGTAGAAAATTTATTTTTTGGTTACATGTAATATTTTGGTGTTGAAAAAAACTGAAATATTTTCTAAAGGAAAATTCAACTATTTTTTCGAAAATTGTTTTTTTTTTTTTTAAATTAAAAATTCATCTGTTATAAGAGAAATTTCATCTTTCTTGTACAAAAATGCAACTGTTTGGTTGAAAATAAAACTATTTTGTTGAAAAGTCATGCTTTTGTTTGAAAATTCTACTGTTTTGTTGAAAATTTAACTATTTCGTAGAAAATTTACTTTTTGTTTAAAATTCATATTTTGGTGTTCAAAATTAACTGAAAACTTTTCTGGATGAAAGTTCAAATTAAAAAAAAAAATTTCCTTTTTTTTATTAAAAATTCATCTTTTTTAGTAAAAATTTCATCTTTCTTGGATAAAAATTCAACTATTTCATTGAAAATGCAAACCTTTTGGTTGGAAAATTCGTCTTTTCGGATGAAAAATTCAATTTTGTTCGTAGAAACTTATTTTTTGTTCAAAAATTCATATTTGGATCTTGAAAAGTCAACTGGAATCTTTTCTGGATGAAAATTAAACTTTTTTTTTCATAATTTGTTTTCATTTTAAATGAAAATTCATCTGTTTCAAGAGAAATTGTATCTTTTTTGGATAAAAATGCAACTATTGGGTAGAGAATTCTACAATTTTGTTAAAGTCATCCTTTTTGGGTAAAAATTCTGCTGTTTTGTTGAAAATTTAACTATTTTGTA
>CAKNYM010052626.1:453907-494560 GCA_932195095.1 Andricus curvator | reverse complement strand
TTTTGGTTGACGATTTATCATTTTAGAAACAAATTCCTCTTTTTTGTGAAAAATTTAATAATTTTTGTTATTCTTTATTTTTTCCTGAACAATTATTCTCTTTCATTGAATATTTGACTATTCCATTTTTGGTTCGAAAATTCTCTTATTTGATAGAAAATTTAAATACTTGGTTCCATTTTTAACTACTTTGCTAAAAATGGAATTTTTTCGGTTGAAGATTCATCATTTTAGAAACAAATTACTCTTCTTTGCTAAAAATTAAATTTTTTTTTATTCTTTATTTTTTCGTGAACAATTATTCTTTTTCGTTAAATATTTGACTATTCCATTTTTGCTTCAAGAATTCTCTTTTTCAGTTGGAAATTTAAATACTTGGTTCCATTTTTAACCACTTTGCTGAAAATGGAATTTTTTTGGTTGAAGATTCATCATTTTGGAAACAAATTCCTCTTCTTTGTTAAAAATTCAATTTTTTTTTTTTCGTGCAAAATTATTTTTTTTTTTTGTTAAATATTTGACTATTCCATTTTTGATTCAAAAATTCTCTTTTTTAGTTGAAAATTTAAATACTTGGTTACATTTTTAACTACTTTGTTGAAAATGGAATTTTTTTGCTTGAAGATTCATCATTTTACAAACAAATTCCTCTTCTTTGTTAAAAATTTAATTATTTTGCTGAAAAGTCCTTTTTCTTTTTCGTTAAAAATTGATGCTTTTTGTTGAAAATGTAACTATACCATTTATTGTTGAAAACTCAACAATTTGGTTGCAGTCTTTTTCTTTCTTGACTGAAAAATGTTTTTTTTATTTCAATTTACCTATTTTCTTGAAAATTTGTCTTTCTGGGTAAAAAATTCAGCTATTTTGGTCCAAAATTCAAATATTGGTTAAAAATTTAACTGCTTTGTCTGAAATTCTCGCATTTGGTTGAAATTTTGTTTTCTTTTTGACTGAAAAATCTTTCGTGGTTGAAATTTCAACTCTTTTAATCGAATAGTTTTCTTTTTCGGTTAAAAATGGAACTGTTTGCTTGAAAATTATTCTGTTATTCTGTTCAAGTTTTAACAACTTTGCTAAAATGGAATTTTTCTGGTTGAAGATTCATAATTTGAAAAAAAAATTCGTCTGTTTTTTTTTTGGAAATTCAGATATTGCGCTAAAAAATCCATCTTTTCTCTCGTTGAAAATTAATCTTTTTTGTTGAAAATGTAACTAATATTATAGGTCAATCGATTCGTCTCGAATCAAAACATCTTTTATGCTCTTGCATCAACTTTTAATTATGTTAATGAAAAAAGTTTTACTATAAAAAACCGATTTTCAAAATATACAAATTACCAGAACTTCCCTACACTTTAATAAAATGTATTAATATCATAGGTCAATCGATTCTTCTCGAACCGAACAATTTTTTATATTCCTGCATCAACTTTGAATTATCCTAATGAAACAAGTTTTACTATAAAAAACCGTATTTTCAAATATTATGCATTACCATAGCTTCCTTACTTTTCTTCAATAAAATGTATTAATATTATAGGTCAATCGATTCTTCTCGAATCAACACATCTTTTATGTTCTTGCATCAACTTTGAATTATGGTAATGAAAAAAGTTTTACCATAAACAACTGATTTTTTAAATGTTATTGAGGGCTAAAAAAAATGCAATTGAATATTTTTAGAAATCCTTCGATCAGTTTCAAGATATTAGTGGTGCAAATGAGCCCTCCAAATTTCATAAATTTATCTGCAACCTGTCCAGACAATTTATTAGAACATTGTATTAGACATTTTTAAATTGAGGAAGTTTTAATTAAATGAATTAAAAATTTTTGGAACGTCTTACCGTTACAAAGCTTCCTCTATGAAGAAGCAAAAAACATATTTAAGTGTGAGATGAGAAGATATTGACTATTTCCTCGACTAATGGTTCCTCCTTGGAAATTGGTTCCTTCAACCTATACTTCTGATTTTTTTAACAATTTTAAAACGCTCTTTCCCCTTTGATAGGAATTTTCCTCTGAATTTTTCAGACTAACGGTGAAATTCAGTGATTTTCTTTATTCTTTAGCAATATTCTCTTCTTTCCATTTTTCGGTTGACGAGATTCTGATTTTGGGGACATCCGGCATAGCGCGTTTGATATTCCGCGTCAGGGAACCGTCATCGTCACGTCGAAGAGGAAGTTTAGCCAAGGCAAACCGCATACGTTAGTTTTTGCATGAGTGTGCATGCTTCTATTTGCCACAAGGATGCACGCATGCATAAATATTCATCCCAAGAGTACACACATATACCTTTATATACAGTAAGGTACCTATATATACCCATAGTATACATGTATAATTGTATATTCAAGATAATGATGGAATTTTACTCCCTTTTCATTCAGGCAACCTTTTCGTAGAAAAAATTCTTTATCAGGTAATTTTTGATCGATTGCGTGAAGTAGTTAAATATTTTAATGTACTTTATTTAAACATTTTCAAAACGATACTTAGTTACGATTCCATTATTAAAATCCCTTGGTGCTATTTTAGATTAATATCTCGAAACTATATGGAACATAGATGTCTACTCTCTTAAACTGAACCAGTGAAATTTTCACTGGTTGAATCAGTATTTTGAATTATCACTGGTGAACCAGTGATTTTCCGACTTTGACTGGGTTAACCAGTAAGTGACACAATTTCACTGAATAAACCAGTGAACTCTCACTGATTGTGAGTGACACACTTCTGGCTGTTTCAACCAGTGAGATTTCACTGGAAATCAGTGAGATTTCACTGGTTCATTTTAAGTGAGCAGCACTTTGAAATAAAAAAAGGTAATGTTTTCGGTTCAGGAAACTTAACAAAGATTCCAAGTAGTCAAACTTAGTTGATATAAATTTTTTTAAATAAAATCTTTTTAAAAAATTGCATATTTCCTTAACCATAAAAAGTCAAATTTTTACAAATACTCATAAATTTGTGACGTTCACTTAGTTTCGAAAAATATGTTTTTTATAAACTCGATTCAAATTAAAAAATGTATTTTTAATATTTAAATAATCTCATAAAATGTATACACTATATTGACAAATATTGACCGATTTGGACAAAAAAAATTTGAAAAAAAGCTAATAAGATTTCTGAGAGAGTTGTCGAGCCTGATTTTTAAATTAGGCTTTCATTTTTTTTTAGAAATAAACAAATATGACGAAAAAAATGGCTATTTCTTCTATTTGAGGTTCCTGGTGCTCGTCAATAACAGGAAAATTGTTGAAATCGCCTGAATTTTATAGAGTAACATCAGTTGAAGATGCTTCAATATTATATAATGAACAAGAAAATTTTTTATAAACAAATTATTTGTTGAAAGAGTGTTTTCTTGGATTTTCAATAATGTAACATTTTATTAAATTAAATTAAAAGAACTTTATATAAAAACAATATAAAGATGAAGAAATTTCTTCTTGGGATTATTATCATCAATATTATAAACAAATTTAATAAACAAATGCATTTATCAGGCATTTTTCGACAGAAAAATTCGTTTTTTTCTATTTCATTTTTTTTAATTATAAACTTTATGATAATTTCAGCAAAATTCATAATTTTTTGATTAATTTCATGATTTTTTAAACAAATTTAATAAAAAAAAGCATAAATCAGCGATTTGTCAAAAGAAAAATTCGTTTTTTTCGATGACAACCATTTAAATTGGGAACTTCATTATAATTTCAGCAAAATTCATAACTTTTTGATCAATTTTATTTTTTTTAACAAACTTAATAAAAAAATGCATTATTAGGGCATCTGACGACGGAAAAAATTTTTTTTTCCGATGTCAGTTTTTTTAATTGGGATCTTCATAATAAATTCAGCAACATTCATGATGAGTTGATAAATTCTATGATTTTTTTGAACAAATTTAACAAACAAATGCATTATTCGGGCATCTGTAGACGGAAAAAATTAGTTTTTTCGATGTCAGTCTTTTTAACTGGGAACTTCATGATGATTTTAGCAATAGTCATAATTATTTGAAATTATCATTAAGTTTCCAATAAAAAAGACTGACTTCGAAAAAAAAAACAATTTTTCCATCGATAGATGCCCGCATAATGAATTAGTTTATTACATTTTTTTTTAAAAAATATATAAAATTTATCAACCGATTATGAATTTTGCTGAAATTATCATGAATTTCCCAATTAAGAAGATCGACACAGAACAAAAACGAATTTTTCTGTCGACAAATGCCTGATTAATGCATTTTTGTATTAAATTTGTTTTAAAAAATCATAAAATTTATCAATAAATTATGAATGTTGCTGAAAATGTCAAAGGACTGGCATTCGAAAAAACGAATTTTTCTGCCGACAAATGGTTGAATAATGCATTTTTTTATTAAATTTGTTTAAAAAATCATTAAAATAATCAATAAATTATGCAGTTTGCTGAAATCATCATAAAATTCCTATTTCAAACAAATAACATAGACAAAAACGAATTTTTCTGTCGAAAAATGCCTGATTAATGCACTTGTTTATTAAATTTGTTTATAATATTAACAATAATGATCTCAAGAAGATATGTCTCTACCTTTATGTTGTTTGTATCGAAGATTCTTCCAATATAACGTAAAAAATTGAAAATTTTGGAAAATCGTAGAAAAAATTCTTTCAACAAATAATTTGTTTACAAAATTTTTGTTATTCATTATATAATATTGTAACATCTTTAACTAATGTTACTCTATGCAACTTAGGCGATTTCAACCATTTTCCTGTTATTGACGAGCACCGGGAACGTCAAATAAAAAAATTGCCATTTTTTGGTCGTATTTGTTTATTTATAAAAAAATTGAAAGCCTAATTTAAAAATCAGGCTCGACAACTTTTTTTAGAAATCTTATCTGCTTTTTTACATTCTCATCAGAGAAGGTATTAGATTTGTGTAAAATGATGAAAAATCAAAAATTCCATTTTGCGGTCAAAATATACAAGATACGGAAAAAGATGAATGAACAAAAATTGTACACTCAGGAAAGATCTACAAATTTGTCATTAATCACTTTTTGATGGGACGCGTAGTTTTTTTTTCATTTGTAAAAAACTGATTTAAGAATAAAATAAATTAAATTTTTTCAATCATGAAAAATAACATTAACAATAAAAAAATTGTGAAAAAAAGATGCAAGGTATGAAAAAAGATAAATAGACAAAACTTGCTCAACCAAATAAGATCTCCACTGAGTTCTGTAATGGATACTTTCCAGGAGATAAACGGGAACCTGTCAGATTTAAAGAGTACAGAAATCATTTTTTGATAATCATCCCTTAAATTTCGCATTACTCCCGAGTTTTTTTTCTCACCCTTAAATATCCTAAATAAAATCCTAAAAATAACGAGAAATAAAAGAGAAATTACAATTGGCCTGACTCTTTTTCTCAATTAGCAGGGTACTCGTAATGGAAGGGTGTTTGTTCATTAAGAGGTCTGCAATAATTTTGTGTGTGTATTCAAATTAACAAGAAAGTGTGAACATTTTTTCGTTCTGCTTTTGCTCCCTGTCATTATTACACCGTACTTTTTCCTGTACCTCTCATTTCGGTCACAAAAAAGCATAATCTCGTTGGTTTACTTTTCGTTTCCGGTGATTACACGGTGAAATTTAATGGGAAACTATCGGGAAGCGTAACAGCAAAGCCTTTTTACTGGTTTTTAATCTCCCTCGAAGGCAGATAACGCAAGGGAAGCTTTTTAAGAGTGCTCTTCATTATCATCCCTTGTAGAAAGGTTGTGCAATAACTTTCAATTCGTTTCACCTTTCATAAAGTAACTCTGTAACTTTAATCTTTTGAATTTTACTTACAGCGAGAATTAATACCATTATAAAATATCAAAGCGAGAGAAATAGGGTGGTTTTTCACGCAAATAGGGGCATAATAGAGGAACAAATTCTTTAGAATAAAATTAATGTAGTTAAAATATTAAATTTAATGTAAACATTGATTTTTTACCAAAAGAGAGTAATTTTCAACAAAAGAGTTGGGATTTCAAGCTAAAAAGTCAAATTTTGGAAACCCGACTCGGAAACCAAACTTTGGAATCCAAAAAGATGAATTATCAAAAAAAAAAAAATAAGTTGTAGCCAAAAAAGATGAATTTTCAACAAAACAGTTGGGGTTTCAAGCTAAAGAGTCCAATGTTTTAGAAAACCGTTGACATTGAAACCCTAAAAGATGAATTTTTAACAAGAAAATTAATTTTCACCCAAAAAGATGAATTTTTAACAAGAAAATTAATTTTCACTGAAAAAGATGAATTTTCAAAAAAAAAATCGATTTTTGGAACAAATAGTCAAATTTGTTTTTTTAATAATTCCAATTGTGTTGGAAATTTTTTTGTATATTTTTGGAAATTTGCTCTGATGTTAATGCCCCAGCTGTACCAAAAAGTGTAGATTATTTATTGTAATTGTACAAGAACTCCGATTTTAGCGAACTTTGTGTTTCGTTAATGACGAGAAGAATAGCCAATAGACACTTTAGTTCAATGAATTTGCGCGCTGTATTTCACGTAATTTTATGTAATATACAGAAAGTAAATTATCTCATAATTAATAAATATCGAAAAAACGAATGATCAATCTTATATTATATTATATATAATATTGTACAATTATTGTCTCTAATGTTATAATTTGTAATAAAATAATGTTGCCCGAAAGAATTTATTTGTTTCCTGTATTTCTTCCTCCCAAATCGATCGAATAAAATAAATAAGAATTTCAACAAAAATAATTTTGAAGCCAAAAAGGACCATTTTTTAGAAGACAGTTGAATTTTCGACATAAAGTTTCATTTTTAGCCAACAGGGATGAATTTTCATCAAAACAGTTGAGTTTTCTACCAAAAAAGATGGCTTTATTAATATAATTGAATGTTTAAAAAAATAAATTCAACAAAATAGTTAAGTTTTCAAGCTAAAAAGACAACAGACTTATTATTTATTATATATTTATTTATTATTTATTTTATTAGAAAACAGTACACTTTTAAACTAGAAAAGAAAAATGTTCAATCAGGAAAGATGAATTTCCAACGAAATAGTTGAATTTTCAAATTTATAAAATTTATAAAATTTATAAAAGGAAAAATTCTCAAACAACAATGGAATAGCTACATTTCTAGATAAAAAAATGCAATTTAATAACAAAACGAATATGCAACAAAACAGTTAAAGTTTAAAATAAATAGTTTAATTTTCAACCAAAAATATGAATTTTTAACGAAAAAAGTGAATTTTCTACCACATTGTTGAATTTTCAAGCCAAAAAGACCAATTTTTTAGAAGAATGTGGAATTTTCAACCCGAAAAGTTGAATTTTCGACAAAAAAGTTCATTTTCAGTCAACAGAGATAAATTTGCAACCAGGAGTTTTCGACCAAAAAAAGACGACTACTAACGAAATAGTTAAGTTTTCAAGCAAAAAAGTCTAATTTTTCAGAAAACAGTGAACTTTTAAACAGGAAAACAAGAATTTTCAATCAGGAAAGATAAATTTTTAACGAAAGAGATAAACTTTCAAGTTTTAAAGGAAAAATTCTTAACCAACAATGGAATTTTCAGATACAAAATTCATTTTTAACAACAAAAAACGAATTTGCAACAAATAGTTAAAGTTTAAAATAAATAGTTTAATTTTCAACCAAATAATTTAATTTCCAACCAAATAGTTTAATTTTCAACCAAATACTTTAATTTTGAAACGAAAATATGAATGTTCAACAAAAAAGTATAATTTTCTACCACATTGTTGAATTTTCAAGGAAAAAAGAAATTTTTTTAGAAGTTAGTGAAATTTTCAACCCAAAAATTTGAATTTTCGACAAAAAAGTTCATTCTTAGCCAACAGAGATGAATTTTCAACCAAGAAAGATGACTTTCGTACTTAGAAATAGGGTCGGTTTTCACGCAAATGGGGAAATAATAGAGAAAGAACTTTTTTAGAATAAAATTAATGTAGCTAAAATATTAAATTCAATATCAAAGAAGATTTTCTACCCAAAGAGAGTAATTTTCAAGAAAAGAGTAGGGATTTCAAGCCAAAAAGTCCAATTTTGGAAACCCGACTTGGAAACCAAACTTTGGAACCCAAAATGATGAATTTTCAACAACAAAAATAATTTTCAGCCAAAAAAGATGAATTCTCAAAAAAAAAAAAAAATTTCAACCAAATAGTTGAACTTTTAAGCAAAAAAGACGAGTTTTTCAACAAAATAGTTGAATTTGTATCCAAATAGTTGGATTCTCAACCTACAATCTTGAATTTTCAACTGACTTTTTGAGTAGTTTTCAAACAAAGAAGATACAATTATTATAGGTACCATATTAAATTTAATCCCAAAAAAAGATTTTCTACCCAAAAAGATGAAATTTAACTATTTCGTAGAAAATTTAGTTTTTGTTTAAATTTAATATTTTGATTTTGAAACGAGAACTAAAATCTTTTCTGGATGAAAATTCAACTATTTAAAAAAATTTTTTTTTTATTAAAAATTCATCTGGAGAAAATTACTTTCTGTTTAAAATTTATAGTTTGGTATTGAAAAATGAACTGAAATCTTCGCTAAATGAAAGATCAACTTTTTTAAAAAAAAGGTGTCATTTTTCATTAAAAATTCATCTGTTTTACTAGTACAAATTTCTGCTTTCCTGGATAAAAATTCAACTATTTGGTAGAGAATTCAACTATTGAATATTCAAATATTGAAAATTCATCCTTTTTTGTAGAAAAAATTTGTCTTTTTGGATTGAAAAATCAATTTTTTTCGTAGAAACTTTTTTCTGAAAAGTCATATTTTTTGTTTGAAAATTCTACTTTTGTATAGAAAATTCGTTTTTTGGCTTGAAGGTTCAACAATTTAGATAAACTTTTATTTCTTTCTTGAGTGAACAATCTTTAAAATTTAAGAATTTTAAATTAGGTTAAAATCAAATTCAAAATCCCATTTAACGTCCAATAATCAAGTTAATGTATAG
Organism: Andricus curvator; assembly: GCA_932195095.1. Taxonomy (NCBI): domain Eukaryota; kingdom Metazoa; phylum Arthropoda; class Insecta; order Hymenoptera; family Cynipidae; genus Andricus; species Andricus curvator. Next base: position 485,521 of record CAKNYM010052626.1, on the reverse strand, counting down.
AATTCCTGAAAATAAAAACAAGAAGCCAACGAAAAAATTTGGACAAACGCCACAAAATGCTTCTATTGCAATTCCTAAAAACAAAGAAATTTTTTTCTTCGCACAAAAATAAAAAAGAGGAAAGAAAAATGAGAAGGCAACCAACCACATCCCCTTCCTTCTCTTTTTTATTTTTTTCGGCTTCTTTATTTTTATCATTATCAAATCACAATATGAAAGCATGCAAAATATTTACCAACGTTTCGGTGCTCACACAGCACCCTTATCAAGGCAAGAAAAATTAGAAAAAAAAATTAGGGATGTGGTTGGTTGCTTTCTCATTTTTCTTTCTTCTTTTTTATTTTTGTGCAAAGAAACAAATTTCTTTGTTTTTAGGAATTGCAATAGGAGCATTTTGTGGTGTTTGTCCAAATTTGATCGTTGAATTCTTGTTTTATTTTCAGGAATTCTATACATGAACAATCTTTATTTGTTGAAAATGTGTCTTTTTGGTTTTAAAATTCTTTTTTTTTTGTGTATAAATTTCATCTTTTTGGATTGAAATATAAACTATGGAACTTTTTCGTTAGCAATTTATCTTTTTAGGTTGAAAATTCAAGTATTTTGTTAAAAAGCCATCTTTTATAGTGGAAAAGACGTTTTTTTGTTTAATATCAATTAATAAATTAAAAAATTTCAAATTTGTGTCTGAAATACTAGTCAAGGAAAAATCAGGGAATTTTGAAAATGAAGTTCTCGGACTCTCTGCCTAATTCTACTGACAGTAACTAGCAAAACATTTCTGGGAACTAAAATTTACGTACAGGAAGAGAGGGGAGGGGCCAGAAATGTTTTATTACGTTTTGTTACTGGGGTGGAGTGGGGGATAAATATTTTGTTACGGTATGTTACTGGGGGGGTAAGACATATTTTGTTACGGTTTGTTACTGGGGGGGGGTAGAAATATTTTGTTACGTTTTGTTACTGGGATGGGGTGGGGGATAAATATTTTGTTACGGTCTGTTACTGGGGGGGGTAGAGATATTTTGTTACGGTTTGTTACTGGGGTGAGGGGGGGGGTCTTAGAGAGGGCCCATAATCCGTAACGTAATTTAAGTACAGCCCCAAAGAGTGTGAAGTCTGCTACTCACAAAATGAAAAAATATCTTCTCAGTTAATAGACAAGAGACACGTGCAAAAGTCGAGGAGTATAAACTCCCTCGATTTTTATTCCAGGCTTGAAAGTGGTTATTGCGTTAAGTGGTGCAATGAAATGTGAAATATGTTGCTCAACTCGGTGCCTGTGAGAGAAAGAGGGCTGTTTTAATCCAACTCGTAGAGAGGTAAAAAGGTGAGTGAATGAAGCCAGAAATGAAATTTCACACAATGAAAGAGACGCAGGAAAAGTGACAAACGTAAATTAAAATTGATGGCGACTGTCAAGAGGATTAAGAAGAAGTGAGAAATGAAAGACGAGGAAAGGAAGAATGTTTTACAGGTTTTTCCTTCTACAAGAAAGGGAGCTTTCACAAATTACGTGACGCTATTTTCAATTATTGTTTACTTACCTCTCCCTCTTATGAAAATTTGTTCAATTTTTGTGACCCCCCCCCCACGTCAAAATTTCATGTTACACTGAAGCTGACTCCCCTCCTATTTTTAAATACGAAATATAAATGTAATTTTATATAACCATCATTCAAGCAGTGAATAATGAATTAAAATTATTTGATAATATTATGAGAATACTTTTAATTAAAGAAATCTGTATTATCATTAGAGAATAACAGAAATTTTTATCGTATTTTCAGACTAGATGGAGCTATGAATGAATATTTTTTTAATTAATTTTGTTTTCTGAAAAAAGATCATCTTTCGCTCCGCTGGGATTCGAACGATAGAACTTCTGATTTCCGGTCAGGTGATTTTTCCATTAAGCTACTAGAGAGATCGAGAGCAGAAACTTTATTTCAGAAAATATACGCATTATTATGCTAGATGTTAAAAATCAAATTTTTAAAGAAATCTGTATTATCATTAGAGAATAACAGAAATTTTTAACGTCTTTTCAGACTAGATGGAGCTATGAATTAAAAATCCCTCTAGTAGCTTAATGGGAAAAGCACCTGACTGGAAATCAGAAGTTCTGTGGTTCGAATCCCTGCGGAGCGAAAGGAGAAGATCTTTTTTTCAGAAAAAAAAATTAATTAAAAAAAGCTTTTAATTAAGCTCTTTAGAAATTTTTTTTCATTTCAAGAACATCGATATAATTTGAAGAATAACTCAGACGGCAGATTAGCTTCACAGATGAGGGGCCATCCATAAACTCTTTTCCCCGTTTCTAAATAATTCTTATGTTTTTCTCTGTTTTTAAAAAACTTCTCCATTTTCTTGTTTTCGGCTTAAATTTGAACAGAATTAATAGAATCCAATCAGAAAATAAAACGGTTTTTGGCTGAAAGTTATTATTTTTTTATATGTCTACTATTATATTTTTAGTCCAGAAAGTTCAACTAATTTCTTATAAATTTATCTTTTTGGGTTGAAGATTCATCTCTTAAGTTGAAAATTGAACTATTTTGTTGAAAATTCGTTTTATTTTTGGTTAAAAATTCTTTTTTTTTTACTGAAAATTTGACTATACCATTTTTGGTTGAAAATTCATAATTTATTGTTTAAAATTTCACTATTTGTTTGAGAAATCATCTTTATTGGTTAAAAGTTCAAGTACTTGGTTGAAAATTCATGTGATCTGTTTATAACTTACATTTTTCTGTATAAAAATAATCTGCTTGGTTGAAAATTTAACTTTTCAGTTGAATGTTGAATTCTTTTTTTGAAAATTTACTTTTTTTGAACATGACTTTTTTTTTTAAATTTAATAATTTTGCCAAAAATTAGTTGTTTTAGGTTACAAATTAATTTTCTTTAGTGAAAATGTAATTATTCCATTCTTGGTTGGAAATTGATCTTTTCTGTTAAAAAATTCAGCTATTTTGTGGAAAATTCGACTTTTAGGCTTAAAACTGCAATAATTTGGTAAAGAATGCAGTATCGAATTGAAATATTATTTTAGAAAATTGAGTTATTCATTTATAAAATTGACTATTCGTTTTGAAAATGAAAATGATTAATCTGTTTTATTTAAAGATCAACTATTTTGTTACAAATTCGTCTTTTTGGTCGAATTCAACTGTTTTTCATTTAGAATTAAAATCTTTTTTTGTTGTTGAAATATTAACTATCACATGCTTTATATCGAATTTATTTTTTTATAAAAAATCAACTACTTGGTTCAATATTTCCATGCCATAAATTTTTACTACAATAAAAAAAATGTTTAAATAAATTTTTTCTTAAATTAAATTATTTAGAATTAAATTTTATATTTATTATTTAATATTTTTTTATAAAGAATCAACTACTTGGTTCAAAGTTGAACTACTTTTTAATAAATTTCTGTCATCATTTCAGTTAAAAAATCAATTGTTTGATTCTTAAAATGAACTTTTTTGTTAAAAATGCATATTTTTGGCTTGAAAATTATGCTGTATTGTAGAAGGTTCGTTTTTTAGGCTTTAAGTTGCAACAATTTGGTAGAAAAAAAACTACTTTGGTAGAAAATTAGAATATTTAAAAAAAATGGAACTATTTATTAAAAAAATTTAACTTTAATTTTAATATTCGTTTTTGTGGGTACAAATTTATTTTGTCATCTGAAAATGTAGCTATTCCATTTTTGGTTGAAATTTTTCCCTTATAACTTGAAACTTCATCAGTTAGGTAAAAAATTCATCTATTGTATTTTGTTGAAAATTCGCCTATTTGGGTAGATTAATCGTGTTTGTTGAAAATTCATCATTCTGGTTGGGGATTCAACTATTTTTCTGGAAAGTCGTTCTTTTTAGTTGACTTAAACTGGTTGAAAATTATTTGTTGAATTTGAAAATTTAAGGATTTAATTTTTGGTTGGAAATTCATCTTTCTTGTTTGAAACTCAACTTTCTTATCAAAAATTCTTATTAGCTGGAAAACTGAACTATTTTTTTAAATTCGACTTTTTGGTTAAAAAATTAATCTCGTCATTCAAAATTCATCTTTTTGGTTGAGGATTCAACTAGTTTGTTACAAATTCTTCTTTCTTCTTCAAATTAAACTGGTTCATTATTCGTTTTTGTTTCTTATAAATTTTTTTTTTCAACTGCAAATTCAACTGTTCCATTTATGTTTAAAAACTTATCTTATTTAGTTGCGAATTCAACTTTTTGGTTGAAAATTCATATATTTGGTTGGAAATTCATATATTTTGTTGAAAATTCTTCTTTTGGTAAAAAATGTATCATCTTGGTTCAAAATTAATCTTTGTAAGTTCATTATTTTTTATTGAAAATTCATATTTGATGGTAGAAACTACTAAATTTGTATTGTTTCGATAATATTGGTCTTCAATGGATCAACACGGATTTAAATTATTTTAATTAATTTTTTTCTGAGAAAAGATCTTCACATTTTGCTCCGCTGGGAATCGAACCACAGAACTTTCGATTGCCGGTCGGGTGCTTTTTCATTAAGCTACTAGAGAGATCGAGAGAAGAAACTTTTTTCAGAAAATACACGCATTATTTTGCCAGGTGTTAAATCAAATTTTTCAAGGAATCTGTATTATCGTCAGAGAATAACAGAAAATTTTCAACGTCTTTTCAGACTAGGTGGAGATATGAATTAAAAATTATTTTAATTAATTTTTTTCTGAAAAAAGATTTCAAATTTTTCAAGGAATCTGTATTATCGTCAGAGAATAACAGACGATTTTTAACGTCTTTTCAGACTAGGTGGAGATATGAATTAAAAATTATTTTAATTAATTTTTTTCTGAAAAAAAATTAATTTTCTGAAAAAAGTTTCTTCTGTCGATCTCTCTAGTAGCTTAACGGAAAAGCACCCGACCGGCAATCGAAAGTTCTGTGGTTCGATTCCCAGCGGAGCAAAATGAGAAGATCTTTTTTCAGAAAAAATTAATTAAAATAATTTTTAATTCATATCTCCATCCAGTCTGAAAAGACGTTAAAAATTTCTGTTACTGTCTGATGATAATACAGATTCCTTGACGGATTTAAATGTTATTTTTTTATCAGAGAACCTTCAGGTGTTATAAAACCTTTGCTATGCGGACCCTCCCTAATTAGACATATAATCTTGATTGAAAATTTTGTTATTTAAAAATTATTATTATATTAAATTATTATATTTATTAATTATTATTATATTATTATCATAAAAAATAAATTTTGGTTTTTATGAGGTTAAAATATGTTAAAACAAGTTCATAAGAACGAACAAATAGACTTAATTCCTCTGGCACTTTTATATGAGAATCCGCAACATATGTGTACCTACTTTGGGCTGCTAAATGCCTCGCTAAACGTGAAATATCTCGACTCATATTTTTCCAAATTGCTCATTTTACATAAAATTACACTTTACTCTTGAAAACTAGCAACTTGAGCAAGTTAATTTCTTTTATGCAATGCTAGGCACGCTTTGCGGTTCCGCTTGATTGTCTGGCCGTACAAGTACTTTTCTACTTGTTATACGTGAAGTCTAGTTGCTGGCTGACAACTCCTTCATGATATATCAGGGGTGGATCAGAGTAATGTACTTGAAAAAAGAGGAAAAAGTGACTAGTTTAAGCTGAAAAGTGACTAAAAATTAGTACTATTTACACATAAAGAAGCCTTTAGTTTCAATCGAAAGAATTATTTACTTCAAAAAGTTTGAATCTATTACACACTTCATTTATCAGCTTGCATTTACAGGATTAGATGAAGACAAATTATAATTCATTGTATAACAAGCTAAAAAAAAATTAAAACATGAAAAGAAGAATAAGAACTAGAAAACCAGAAAATGATGAATTAACATTTTTTTATTTTATTATTCCTGGCTTTGCAGCCTAAAATGTTTTCAAAGCAGGGTAAATAGGATGATTTTTAACAAAAAGAGGAGAAAAAATTCTTTTCAATAAAATTAATGTAAATACCATATTGAATATATTATGAAATGCTCTGAATTCCTAGAGTTTCAAGAAGAAATATTGCTATTTCAATCAAATTGATGAATATTTACACAAAAAGATGAATTCTCAACCAAATAGTTGATTTTTCGACTAAAAAAGTTAAATCTACTGAAATGATATATCTTTAACGGAAAAAAGTTTTTAACAGAGTATTTTCATTTTCAACCAAGTTTGAATTTCCAACCATAAATATGAATTCTTGGCGAAAACTGTAATATTTAATATTCCTAACAGAAAAGATAAATGTTCAGAAAAATAGTTATAACCTCAAATAAAAAATATTTTTAATTTTCAAACCAAAAATTTGCATTTTTAAAAAAAAAGATAAAATTTCTACCGGAAGAGATGAATTTTCCATGCAATAGTCGAATTTTTACGAAAAATATTGATATTTAACCAATAAGATAAATTGCCTACCAAAATAGGCAAATTTTCTACAAAATGTATGCAGAAATTTCCAACTCAATAGTTGAATTTTCTACCAAAAGAAGATTAATTTTTGCCAAGAATATAAATTCTCTACCTGAAAAGACGAATCTTAAATAAAGTAAATGAATTTTCAACCAAATGTTTGAAGTTTCTACTGAAAAAAGTAATTTTTTTACTCAAAAATGGAATTGTTAAACTATCAGTAAAAAAAATTAATTTTCAAACAAAACGAATTTTCAACCAAAGAGATGAATTTCCATCTAACAGGATGAATCTTCAAATAAACAAATTAATTTTTTACAAAAGAGTTGAATCCTAAAAAAACGGATCATCAATTTTAAACCTAAAAATAGCAGTTTTAACAAAAAATATGACATTTCAACCAGAAGAGATGAATTTGAAATAAAATAGACGATCTTTTACGATAAAAATTGATTTTCAACAAAGGAGATAAGTTTACCAAAAAGACGGATTTTCATACTTAATTTTCAACGGAATAAATGAATTTTCAACGGAATAAATGAATTTTCAACCAAACAGTTGATGTTTCTACTAAAAAAGATCGATTTTCATTAAAAAATGGAATTCTTAAATTTTCAGTTATAACAAAATTAATTTTCAACCAAACACAAAACAAATTTTTGAACAAAGAGATGAATTCCCAACTGAGATGATGAATCTTCAACTAACAAAATTAATTCATAAGAAAATAGTTAAGTCCTTGAACAAAACAGGTTATTAATTTTTCAACGAAACGTTTCAAATAAAAAAAGATGAATTTTTCACAAAAAGTGATAAGTTTTTTACAAAAAACTTATGTTTTCAAGATAAAAAGTCAAATGTTCCAGAAAAACATTTGTCTTTCAATCCAGAAAATATAAATTTTCAACAAAAAAGTTAATAATTCACGAAAAAAGGTGAATTATCAACTAAATAGCTAAATTTTCAAACAAAAAAAATTATTTCAATGAAACAGTTGCATTCAAAACCAAATAGTAGTATAAAATTCTATGGATTTAAAAATAATATTTCAAATCATTAATTTAAATGTTTAATGCATTCATTTTTTTAAAGTTATAAGACATACAACAAACATATCATTTCATAAATTTTTTAATGAAAATTTTTATAAAGTTCACTATGATCCGAACCCTAAAGAACGTAATTGAAGTAGATCACTATCAAAGATCACGTTTTTAAAATGTTATCTCTAAAACTTTTTAATTAAATTTTTTTATACCAGGGTTACTACAGTATTTTGACTTCAATATATCAGGTCTTTTCCAGTTTTTTTCGCAAAGGTAAAAAAAATATATATGTCACGCTAACAGTTCCATTTCAACAAATTTAGAGGCTTTCAGATGAAGAGAAAAATATCATTAACGAAGAATAATTGCACAGAATAAAAATAAATTCTTATTTCACGAAATAAAATAGAATTAATACATTTTCTCCAAGCCTGATAAATTTAATTTTGAAGTGATTATAAATCCTAAAAATTTGTACATACTTTACATGATTTAAAAATAAATTAGCTTTTAATTTTAGAGACGCCTGTATCATTGTTATTCTTCAATGAAAGGATTGATCCACGTATAGAATATATATATTTTTAATTAGTACTTATAAACCTGCTTTATTTTTAACAAGGCAAGTTTAAATGCATTTGTACTTGGATTTCTTGCATTGATTTTTTTTATTTAAAAGCTTTCTTTAATTTTGGAATAATTTTCAGGTTCCTTTTTTTTTTGTAAATTTAACATCTTGCAAAGTCGAAAAATTTCAATTTTCTGTTTTGTTGTTTAATCTCAACTTCATTTTTTAGTCAAACCTTTTCTACTTGAATTCTCATTAATTGGGAAAGGATTTTAAATATTCACAATTGTCAAAACAGCAGACTTCAACATTTCAAAATTGTTTTGTATTTATTAAGGATAAATGCTTTTATTTAGCATTCGTAATTTCCAAAGCTATTTAAATTCAAATATTGTTAAAGACGAAAATTATTTTTTTTTACTCCTAAGCTTTTGTAATTTTTAAACGCTTCCCAATTGATACTTTTTAATTTTGAATGTGCTTGAATCAAATTTGCTGATTTTAAACCTCTTTTAATTTGAGATAAATTATATTGTAACGATATTCAATCAAAAACGTATTCACAATTAAGGCATTCATTGAAAGTTATATAAGTTGCTCTCACAGATAATTTCCGGTATTTGTTTACAATAATAACGACTCAGTGAGGGTCCAGTTTTGGCTGAGGTAAATGGGTTCGCCCGTAAGTAAAACGCTTTTCCTTAATCACAAAGTTACTATCACAGAAAATTTCCGGTATTTTTTTACAATAACAAGGACTCAGCGAGGGTCCACTTCTGGCTGAGGAAGATGGGTTCGCCCGTCGGTAAAACTCTTTTCCTTGATGACAAAGTTGCTGCAACAGAGAATTTCCGGCATTTGTTTACAATAATAACGACTCAGCAAAGGGTCCACTTCTGGCTGAGGAATATGGGTTCGCCCGTAAGTAAAACGCTTTTCCTTAATTACAAAGTTGCTGTCACAGAGAATTTCCGGTATTTGTTTACAATAATAACTACTCAGCGAGGGTCCAGTTCTGGCTGAGGTAGATGGGTTCGCCCGTAAGTAGAACGCTTTTCCTCAATTACAAAGTTGCTGTCACAGAGAATTTCTGTTATTTGTTTACAATAATAACGATTCAGTGAGGGTCCAGTTCTGGCTGAGGTAGATGGGTTCGCCCGTCGGTAAAACGCTTTTCCTTAATTACAAAGTTGCTGTGACAGAGAATTTCCGGTATTTGTTTACAATAATAACGACTCAGCTAGGGTCCAGTTCTTGCTGAGGTAGATGGGTTCGCCCGTCGGTAACAAAAATTTCATAAAAGTGCTTATTGTAATTTGAATTTTTGATTATCTTTCTTTTAACTTCCCCTTCTAATCCTCCTTTTGTGAGATCTGCTTCACTCATCCTTTTCTGGCTTTAATCAGTTAGTGCAAAGTTTGTGTGCATAAGATTTTAGAGTTTGCCGAAAGATCAAGTGCACGCGAAAGGTAAGGAGTAGAGAAAACAGAGGAACGTGGATGGAGGAGTAGCAATAACGGAAAGAGAAAGACAGAAAGGAGTCAGTTTAGCGAGCAAAAGAGAACCTGAGTCTTCGTGCTAAGAATATAAACAATGCATTTTAATTAGAGGATCTTGCCTCGGCGAATTCACAATTGTTTCTTCCAGACTGGAATTCGCTCGAGGGTTGTCCAGACTCTGTACTATGTTTCCTCGCACTGTTTCCAGAGCCTATGTACGCCGTACATACGTAATTTTCCCGTACCGTCGTCCAATCTAATGTTATTGTGAGAAACGTGGCACGCTTTGTATCACAGCTGCATTCAGGAGACAAAAAAGGGAGGTGAATTAACTAAGTGAAATATTTAGCAGAACAAGTAGCGTACATAATCTCCCAAGTGGACTACAAAATGCAGATTTCTCAAAAAAGAGAAAAGAAAAAATTAGGTTGGTTATTTGTTCCTTGCAAGGGTGATTCTTCCGAAATGATCACTTTAACGAGAAGAAAGATTATAAATAAAAGATTTATTTTTTAAAAACCTCTGATTCGTATTGAGTTAAAACTGATGCAATAGAATAATCTTGAAGTGAAACTGGTTTTCCATTTTTATACATTCCTCTATATCCCAGACATCCAGACTTCTGTTTGGAACTTTATAGCGACCCTGAATCTGGAATTTGCTATTCAAAATCACCTACAGCCTACAATTTTCAACCAATTTTTAAATTTGTTGCTTAGAAGTGATCAGAAATAGTTGCATAAGAGCGTCTATAGATTAGATTTTTTCAGGAAGAAAAACGATTACTTTCTGTCTATAAATGGACAAACTATGAATTTGTTTATAAATAAAACATAATTTCGGTGGACAATTCTCCGTAACTAAACATCATCACTTATGTAATTTGAAGCCAAACTATGCATTTGTTTATAAAATTTTTTTTATAGAATAAAGAAATAATATTGGATGGCCGATCTTTAGCACTAAATATTTTTACGAATATGATGCAAAGATACAATTAAATTCATGGTTAAGAATTCATCTTTTTTGGTTAAAAATGTTATTATCTGGTTCAAAACTTAATTATTTTGTTGAAAATTCAGCAAATTTGTTAGAAATTTATAGTTTAGGTTGAAAATTCGTTTTTCTGGCTTGAAAATTCAACAATTTGATCAAAAATTTTTTTTCATGTTCAGGAATGAAATTTCAACTGCCTGGTTGAAAACTAATCAGCTTCAGTTGAAATATAACTTTTTTGTTGAAAATCAATTTTTTCAGTTAAGGATTCATCATTTTAGTTAAAAGTTTATTTCATCGGTTGAAAATGTAACTATTTTGTTGACACTTTGTTTTTTCATTCGTTTAAAATTAATTTTGTCACTGAAAATTTAACTATTTCATTTTTGGTTGAAATTTCATATATTTTAATAACAATTAAACTTTTTTGGTAGAAAGTTATTCTTTTTGGTTAGAGAATTATGTATTTTGTTGAAAATTCACTGTATGGATAAAAATTAATCTATTTTATTTGAGGATTCAACTTTTTTTTTAATCCGTCTTTCTTGGTTAAATTTTACTTTTTTTTATTGAAAATTCATTTTTTCTAAACATTTATAGTTTTATTCAATAATTCATCTCTTTGGTTGATAATTAAACTACCTTGTTGAAAATTACTTTTCTTGGCTTGAATTAATTTTTTTAATCTGAAATTTTAACTATTTGGTTGCAAATTCAACTATTTGGTTGAAAATTAACTTTCTGCTTGAAAATATTTGATTCAAAGTTCGTCTTTTTGCTTGAAAATTACAAAATTTGGTAGAAAATTGAGCAATTTTATAGTAAATTCAACTATTTTGTAGCAAATTGATTTTTTGTATTGAAAATAATTTTTTTTAAGGAAAATTGAACTATTCGATTTTTAGTTGAAAATTTATATATTTTGTTGAGAATTCGCCTTTTTCAGTGAAAAATTATTTTTTTGTTTTGTTGAAAATTCAATTATTTGGTTAAAAATTCAACTATTTTGTACAAAGTTCCTATTTTTGGATTAGAAATTTGATATTTTTGATGAAAATTTTTCCCTTTATAGCCTAAAAAATATTTTTTAATGAAAAATTGAACTGCTTTCTTGTTCAATTCAACTGATTTTATTGAAAAAGTGATAATCTTCTCTTGTTTAAAATATCAGCTTCTATGTTTTTTGTTTGTTGAGAATTTATCTTCTTTAATGGAAAATTCAACTATTTGGTTGATCTTACAGATCCTATCAAAGGGTGGTGTGAGGTTGAAAATTTCAAAAAAAAAAACTTTACGTAATTTGTGTATGGCCCCTTATAAATGTTTTCTGAAATTAATTTTAATTAAAGAAATATTATATTTTTGTTAACTTCCGGAGTGAAATATCGCATTTTAATAATTTTTGCCAATTTATTAAATATGATAACATTTTTTTTTAAATTCGAGCTTTCTGGCGCGTTCACTAGGTGGCTTACGCCTTGCGTTCAATCTGTTCTGCTTTGTGTTTTTCTATTAACTTTTTACGTATTCTATGCTCTAACTGAAGCTTTGACTTTATCAATCAGCTGTTTGATCATTATGTCTGTCCGTCGTTGATCAAAACAAATTCTAATTGTTCTGTTCGATTTTTACGCAGAAGCTTAAACAATTTAATTAAATTTTGACTTAAGGGTGTTTAAACCAGGCCCTAACCTCAAAACTGAATTGCCTCATTTTACGCCATAAATACTAGAATCACATCTTTGTTAGATACTCAAGGCCTACTCCTGTTTTGAATCAAGCCAGTATTTGGAGTGAAAAATGATTTTTTTTTGGTGTAAAACGACTTTTTTGGATTGTTGCCCAAGCATTCGAAAAAATCGTTTCACTTAAAATTAAAAAACAAGCTGTTTTATTGAAGGTTCAAATCATAAACTATCAAAAAAACAATAATTGGTCAAAGTGGGCACCATGCGTCTACAAGAAAGCGTTTCGTAGCCTCTTAAGACGTTAATTACGTCGTTCAAACCTCTCTCTCCCCTTCTCCCACTACATGCCCCTACTCCCTATACTCCCTATACTTGAAACTTCACATCCCACCCCTTCTCTAAATTCTTCGTCATCTACTTCCTCCTTTCCTCACATCCCTAGCTAACACTACCCTTCCTCCACTTCTTCACCCTGAATTTCCACTAATTCTCCTACTCCGCCTACATTCCCCTACTTCCCCTACATTTCCCTACTCCCCACACTTCAACGTTTGCTTCCCATCCCTTCCCCAACTTGTTCCTCATCCACTTCACCCTCTCCTCACGTCCCCAGCTAACACCACCCTTCCTCTACTTATCCACCCTAAATTTTGCAATAACTTCCGCAAGTCCTTATTTCCCCTCCTCCCTCTATTTCCCATTTCTTCTCCCATTTCATAAACTTCACCTACTTCCCTTATTATCATTTCTCCTCACTTCCTCTACTCCCATTCCTCTCATTTCCCTCACTTACCCTACTTCCCTTCTCTCACTTTTCCTCACTTCCCTCACTCACTTTTCCCTCATTCCCCTTCTTTCCATCCTTACTTTTCGATCACTTATCCTACTTCCCCTCCCTTAATTTCTTCTCACTTCCCCTCCTTTGAAAAAAGTACGACGTGCAAACCTAATTCTGCCAACCAGACGGTTCCGATCCTTATCTCTGTGAAATGTTTTTTGCCAGGTATATTTGCGCAATGAAGTGTGACAGAAATACAACATAGTTTCTATGGAGAGAAATAGAGACCGTATTATGCAGGCAGGTCACGCGTAATCCAGGAGAACACCGCAGGCACGCGATACATAAATGTTACAATACATGCACCTTGACATTATGGTCACGTGCTGGGTACTGGACACGTTTATACGGTTTAAACAGGTTGTTCCGAACTTTCGTCACGCGTGCACCGCGACATCTTTGCTGATTTTACCTCCCTCAAATCTGTCTCGCAAGCTCAGGTTTCCGTTTTCTAATAACAAATTGAAATACTCCATAAGGTAAAGGTACCTATCATGAAACATGTCCCAATTATTAAACAGTTTGATGAATAATTCGATTTGTAAATAACTTAAAAGTATATTTTTGAGTACAAATTATTATATTAGTGAGTATGAAAGTTAGACTTTGCATCTATATAAAAAGCAAGTATGGTGAAAGCCGATTTTTAAAAAAAGTTGATACATTTTTTTATTGAAGTATAAACTTTGCAAAAATGAAAATGGTCAAGTTTACGATGCAAAGTAAAATTATTCTTTGGCTCAATAAAACTTTTGCTGACTAAACAAAAAATTCTATTGATCTAACAAAACATAACGTTGGTTCAACAAAACGTTTTGTTATGATAACTAAAATTTGGTGAAACCATGCAACAAATTTGTGGCACAAATAGCAATGAAATTATTTTTTTGTACGAATAAAATATTTTATCACTGTATTAAATCTATTTCGTCCGTTTAGGTTTTTATACTTTTTAAAATTACCCGCGCTTTGTCATGGTCTCATGTTGACGAATCAGAACGTGACATTAGACAATGCGAGCGCCCTCAGTCGTTCGTGGTTCGTGTTGCTCGCAGTGATGCCAATGTTGGCGCCTTTTGCTACTGCGCTTGCGTTCGGGTCACGCACTGGTTGGCCGCAGTTGGCGCGCAATTCAAAATTGGAATTAAAAACAATTCTTGTTATTTAAATAGATCATTATTGAAAAATGCACAAGAATGTATATAAATTGTACAACTTCTGATTTTAGACAAGAAACAAAATTTATAACACATATATTTTTTAAATAACATTTTATTTTCTTTGAATTCCAAACAATAACGTATACTTCACAAAACATTTAATTGCCGAAGTCTAAAATCAGAAGTTGTACAATTTATATACATTTTTGTGCTTTTTTCAATAATCATTTATTTAAATTACAAGAATTGTTTTTAATTCCAATTTTGAATTGAGCGCCAACTGCGGCCAACCAGTGCGCGGTCCGAACGCAAGCGCAGTAGCAAAAGGCGCCAACATTGGCATCACTGGTTGCTTGGTGTTGCTTTCGTTCTTTTGCAGGACGCGTAATGGAGTAACCTCGTCAATCGCGCAAATGCAAAGTAAAGATGAAAGTGAATAATAGTGCTTTTTTTATAAAAACCGTCAAACTCATCATTTATGATACTTTCAAGATATGTTTTTCGAGAAAGCTGTTTGACATAAAGATGGCAGAAGAAGAATGTGTCGACAATTTCATTTTTACACCATCTCACCACCCAAAAATACTAACTTCCGCCTTTAAAAACAAATTAAAGTGTGTGTTCTTCGTTAAAATAAAATTCATAAGTTCAGCACATAAACAAAATGCCTTATCAATATAGTATCAATGAAAAATTATATTTTTAAGTCAATTAGGCATAATTAATATTGCTCAACTGGGGCCAAACTCGATCGCCTAATTGGGAGTTATTGGGCCGCCAAATTGGTGCCTAATTGGTAGTTGGGCAACCTGACTGGGACCCAGTTTGGCCCAATTCGAGTTTTCCACATGGGAACAGATAAATTTTGTACTAAAATGATGAATCTTCAACTGAAATGGTTGAATTTTCAACCAAAAAGGTGAATATTCCACTATGCAGATTAATTTTCTGCAAAAACAAATACGAATTTTCAACACAATATATGAATTTGCAACTCAACATGATACATTTTCAACGAATAGTTGAATTTTACAAAAAAAAAAGAGATGAATTTTCAACAAAAAGTGGAGTAGTTAAATAGTAAATTGAACGAATTGATTTAAAAAAAATTGATTTTGAACCAAAAAATTCACTTTTAAACCAATGTGATAAATTTGCAACTAAAGTGATGAATCTTCAACTGGAATAATCGATTTTTATATTAAAAAGGTACATAAATATCCCACCGACTAGTTCAATTTTAATAAAAGAGATCAATTATCAACCAAATAGCTAAATTTGAAACTGGAAAAGTTAAATTTTCATTCAGAAAAATTGATTTTTAACAAGGTATTTAAATTTTCAATCAGAGTTGAATTTTCAATTAAAATGATGAATCTTCAACGAAAAAAATTAATTTTCAACAAAAAAGTTACACTTCAACCAAGCAGTTGAATTTTTAACTAAAAAAGATGAATTCTCAACCAACAATGTAATATAATTGAAATTTAAACCAAAAAAGATTTTAATTTTAAATAAAAAACAGGTAAATTCAACCAAAAAAGAAAATTTTTCAAGAATAATTGAGTTTTCATTAAAAAAATACTTTTCAGTCAACAGAGAAAACGAATTTAAAACAAACTATTGAATTTTCGAGGAAAAATATGAATTTTCAACCAAGAAGATTAACTTTCTACCAAAAAGGACAAATATTCAACAAAACACATGAAGTTATTATTAGGTACAATAGAAGAAAAAAAAAGCGAAGAGGGTACTTAGCCTAATATTTTATTTTTGAGCAAAAATAAAATTTAATCCACTTCGTTCAAGAAAACCACCCTTTATAGGTTAGGTTTGTCAATTTTAACGAAATTGATTTAAAATGCATTTTTGTTGGTAGAAAATTCTATTATTTGGCTAAACATTCATCTCTTTGTTAAAAAATCATCTTTTTTGTTTAGTAATTTATCTATTGTGGATAGAAAATTCGTTCATTTATATTTAAAATTCATCTTCTTCGGTAGAAAGGCCATCCTTCTTTGTAGAAAAGTCATCTATTTAGTTGAAAATAAACTCTTTTTATAAAAATTCAACTTTCTTCCAAAAATCGTCTTTTTGGCTTGAAAATTTATCTTTTTGGCTTTGGTTTAGGTTTATAATCTTTTTTCTTCGAAAATTCGACTTCTTTATTAAAAATTCAACTATTTGGTTAAATATTTAATTATTTTGTTAAGAAATCATCCTTTTTAGAAAATGTTTTTCTAATTCGACTCTTTTCGATAGAAAAGTCATCGTTTTTGTTTTTGGTTTAAGTTTAATTTATTTTGTTTGAAAATTTGAGCCGTTGGTTGAAAATTCAACTACTTGGTTAAATATTCAACTATTTTGTTAAGAAGACATCTTTTTTGATCAAAAATTCGTCTGTTTTTGATAGAAAATTCATCCATTCTGCTTTAATATTCAACTTTGTTGGTAAAAAATTTGATCATTCCGTTGAAGATTCTATTAATTGGTTAAAAATTCATCTATTTTGTTAAAAAATAATCTCTTTTGTTTAGTAATTTATCTATTGTGGATGGAAAATTCGTTTATTTGGATTTAAAATTTATCTTCCTTGGTAGAAAGGCCATCCTTCTTGGTAGAAAAGGCATCGTTTTAGTTGAAAATAAACTTTTTTGTAGACAATTCAACTGTATTCTAAAAAAGTCATCTTTTTGGGCTGCAAATTTTTCAAATAATGTTATTGCACTTTTAGTATAACTTTTTGGTTGAAGAGTCTACTATTATATTGTTTGTTTAGAATTCAGCTCTTTTGGTTTAAAATTCTACTATTTGGTTCAATTTTTTCAGTTGAAGATTTATTTCTTTGGGAAAGAAATTCAACTAATTCGTTGAAAATTCGGGTTTTTTTGGGTTGAAATTTATTTTTTTAACCTAAAAATTCAACTGATTAAAATTTAATTATTTTGTTTATGAGTCATATCTTTTGCTTGAAAATTCGTCTTCGTTGAAAAATAATTCATACGTTTGGGTTGAAAAATCATTCTTTTTGGTTTAAAAGCGAAGAATTTTCTGAGAAATTCAACTTTTTAGCTTCAAAACTGAACTCATTTGGTAGAAAATCTTTTTGAGTTCAAATTTAACTATTTTGCTCAAAAATACAATTTTTGAATATATCCGTGTGTGTGTAACTTTTTTTTTGCACCATATCCGGAAAAGTGAAAAAGCTAGTGTATTTGTTCGCGTCTTCGAGAAGCATCGATCGACCTATTGTTGAAACCTTTATGAACTACCAATTCCAATTTATGAAGTTTCAAAAAAATAATTTATTCTGTTTATACATTTTTTTTATATTAAAAACACAATAATACTATTTGCAATATATTTGTTCGCGTCTTCGAGATGACTCGATCGACCTATTGTTGACCCTTTTATGACCCACCAGTACTGATTTATAAAATATCAAAAAAATTTGTGTATTCTGTTTATATAAGCGAAACTTTATTCACATGAGGAATACTTAAGTGCTCTTTCTGAAATGTTTGTTTGCGTCTTTGAGACGCATCGAGTGACCTATTGACGAACCTTCATGACCCTTTCATGATCTAGCAATACAGATTGATCAATTTCGAAAATTGATTGTTTATCTTGTTGATATGAGGAAAACCTTTTTAATACTTAAAAAACAAAAGAAATGTATATGATATATTTGTTCGCGTCTTTGAGACGTATCGATTGCCCAATTAAAGAACTTTCTAAGGCGTATCATAATCTACCAAAATCGTTTAAAAATTTTGTCATAAAACTATTCACCTTCTTTATAGGAGGATTTTTTGTTCATTATCAATATAATATTATTTGATGTAATTGTTCGCGTCTTTGAGACGCGGGGATTGATCTATTGACTACCCGAGAATATGAAGCATTTCGTATTGAATTTATTATGCCATCAGAAAAAAGTATATTTGATTTCAGAGAATTCTAAGAATCAAAGAAGTTTGTGCAATACTATGCGGTGAAGGAAATTTATTGGAAATTTATTGAAGGGAATTTCTTCGGTTTTGATATAATTTTGGGTTATGAAACCTGTATACAATTTTTTTTCAATTAAATTTTATCCCCTTGTTCTCCATTTGCCATCCACTCTACAAAAAATTATCTTCTCTCTGAATATTGTTCAGTTCGGCTCTTGCATCCTGGGATTCAGTAATAAAATATTTTACAAGCACCTTCGAGAGCATCTATCCATCTATCCCATCATTCGAGATTCCGGGCATTAAGTTTAGAGGAAGGTTAAAAAAGAAGGAAAATGTGAGGAGATTTTATGGTCCGTGAGGAAGGGATGGAATTTGATGGATGAAGTTATGACAAGGGCTGTGGGAAGTCGTAAGACAATGCGAATATCAAGCAGGGAAATGAGATTTATATTAATTTCTCCAACCGTCGTTTTCATCTCGTAACCACCACAAAGTTTATTACTCATGGAAACACTCTACCGGAGATTTGCTTGCGTTGAGTTGAATTACGCAGGATACCGTCTATTAGGGCTCATGTTAGGCGTGCTAAACGGCGATTAACCTTCGAGGTTTCGTTTCCGCAAACACCGAGAGCAATTAGCGCCAGATTTAGGCTCATTCGTGTGAGGCATTGGAGAGATTATCGGTTGAATGCCTTTTTAAGGAGCTTCCGGAAAATTAATCGAAAATTTTACCTCTTCGGGGTAGGGTTGTGAGTCTATGAATTGGGAAATAATTCTCTTCTTAACATTTTGCTACCACACTATAATTTGTAAACTTTTCTACATTTTCAAAGAGATACGAAAAATGAAATTACGGACAAAAATTTATTTCGAAGAATTAAAAAAAAATGTAGAAGCTTTATAATTATTTTAAAAGATTTGAGATTATTTTGTTTGAAGATTTCTGAGAAAATTTTAAATGGTTTCGGTTTTATTTTAAAAGAATAATTTTAAGTTTGGAAGATTTCAAAATGTGTGGAAAAAGAATATGGAAGACTTCAAAGAAATTTTTATTCTTCAGGATTTAAACCAATTTTAGGTTAACTGAATTTGGAAGGGTGTCAAGAGAATGAAAAAAATGTTATTGAGATTCATGGGAAAATTTAAAATGATTTTTGCTTCCTCATAGAGGAAGCTTTGTAATGGTAACATTTTCCAAAATGTTTAGATTGATTTAATTAAACCTTCCCCAATTTAAAAATGTCTAATACAATGTTTTAAGCTATTGTTCAAATGTGTGTGTGGATTTGCGTGTGTGTGTGTGTGTGTGTGGCTGTGTGGATGTCACACTTTTTTGTGAACGCGATAACTTTTCCTTGAAACTGACAGAAGGATTTCTAAAAATGTTTATTACATTTTTTTTAACACTCAATAATATTTTAAAATTCGGTTTTTTTATAGTAAAACTTTCTTCATTAGCATAATTTAATGTTGATGCAAGAATAGAAAAGATTCCTTGGTTCGAGACGAATCGATTGACCTATAATATTATTAAATTTTATTGAAGAATGGGTAAATTATTAAATTGTATATTTTGAAAATTGGGTTTTTATAGTAAAACTTTTTTCATTAATATAATTCAAAGTTGAAGCAAGAACAGAAAAGATGTGTTGATTCAAGACGAATCGATTGACCTAAAATATTCATACATTTTATTAAAGTGTAGGGAAGTTATGGCAATTTATATATTCAATTGAAGAATTTCGAATTAGATTAAAATCAAATTCAAAATCGTATTTAACGTCCAATACTCAAGTTAATGTATAGAATTCCTGAAAATAAAAACAAGAAGCCAACGAAAAAATTTGGTCAAACACCATAAAATGCTCCTATTGTAGTTTGAAAAAAAGAAAAAATTTTCCTGAAAAAAAAATTTCCTTCTTTCTTGGACAAAAAATAACACAGAGGAAAGAAAAATGAGAATGAATTTATATATTCTGAAAATCAGTTTTTAATAGTAAAACTTTTTTCATTAACATAATTCAAAGTTGATGCAAGAACAGAAAAGATGTGTTGATTCAAGACGAATCGATTGACCTAAAATATTCATACATTTTATTAAAGGGTAGGGAAGTTATGGTAATTTACATATACAATTTAAGAATTTTAAATTAGATTGAAATCAAATTCAAAATCCTATTTAACGTCCAATACTCAAGGTAATGGATAGAATTCCTGAAAATAAAAACAAGAATCCAACGACCAAATAAGGACAATCACCATAAAATGCTCCTATTGTAATTTAAAAAGGAAAAATTTTTCTAACAAAAAAAAATCCTGCTTTCTTGGACAAAAAATAAAAAAGAGGAAAGAAAAATGAGAATGAATTTATATATTTTGAAAATCGGTTTTTTATAGTAAAACTTTTTTCAATAACATAATTCAAAGTTGATGCAAGAACAGAAAAGATGTATTGATTCGAGGAAAAACGATTGATCTAGAACATTACTACACTTTATTGAAGATTAAGGAAGTTATGCTCATTTCTAATATTTGAATCATCTGTGTCTAACAAAAAAAATTTTTTCATCGACATAATTCAAAGTTGACGCATGAATAGAAAAGATTTTTTGATCCTAAATTTTGAAATAGAATAATTTTGACCATTTTTGAAAAATATCATAAAGCTGGGAAAGGGATAGGGTACGACAGAACTTTTCCCTTCTATTTTCCAGCTCGAAAAATTATCATTTCGAATACAAAATTTTATTTGTCTGATTTGTCTTTGTATTTAAAAATTTGTTTGTATTATTTTGTATTTTTTGTAAATTTCTATTTTTAAATTGATCAAAATGAAGACTTTGGTTTGTCTGTTGTTGAAAAAATAACTAATGCTTCCTCTATGAGGAAGCAAATAAATTTGCTAAAGGGAAGCAAAGTGCTCGTGAAATGAGCTCCATATAATTATAAATACAAACAAAGTGGAAACACTCGAGATTGAATTCACAGCTAGTTTTTTAATGAATTCTAAGAAAAAATTGAAAAACATTACAAAATATTTTTAATTATTTCCTAAAATTTTTGAAAAGAGTGTAAAAGATTATGAAGAAAAATTTTGCATTTTTCATTTAAAGAGAATATTTACAAAGGTTTCAAAAGATTTCAAAAGATTTCCAAAATTGTCAAAGAAGAATCTGAAAGATTTCAAGACAATTTTTTTAATTTTGCAAATTTGAAAGAAATTCAGAAAAAATTTGAATAATTTTAAAAGATTAGAAGGTTCAGATATTCTGAAAATATTAAAAAAAAAGAATTTTCTTAAGATTCATGGGGAAATTTTAAATGATTTTTTATTTCGAAAAAAAAAAATTGAAAAAGATTTGAAAACATTTCAAACGATATCCTAAAATTCCGAGAAATAGTGTAGAATATTTTCAAGTAAAATGTTCTAATTTGGTGAGATTAAACAATTAAAAAAAATCGTGTAAATTCTACAAATATTTATAAGATGTGAAGAGATTCAAAAAGAATGTTAAACTTTTAAAGATTTTACAAAATGTAGATTATGTTTCACATTTCTTGGCAAAAAAAAGATTGTTTAAATAAGTTACATTCATTTAAACAATTGCAAATTGTTTCAAAAGTCATGTGGAATATTCAAATTGTCCATAAGTAATTAGTTGTATTAAAGAAGATGGCAGATATTGCTGAAAATTAACAATAATACGTAAAAATGTAGTTTTTTTATTTTTGGGTCATATTTGAGGCGCTGTGTGTGTGGGGGGGGGGGGGTAAGAGTGGGTTTAAAATGAAATTTTTCGAAAATCCAAAATTTCTCCATTTTAATCAAATGGGATTTTGCAGTGTTAATATTTGAATTTCGAAAAAAAAATTGCAGATTTTCTGTCTGAAGAAATGGACACTTTTGGGGTGGTGTCATGCCCTGTAGCTCAAAAAACATTTTTTGGACCATAATACGGGGTCTAAAAGAGATGAATTTTCAAACAAGAAATATCATTTTCTACCATAAAAGATGAATTTTCGACCAAAACAATTTCATTTTCGACCAAAAAATGACTTAAAAAAAAGTAGTTTAATTTGAAAAAAAAGATTAAACTTTCAAAGAAATAGTTCAACTTTTCACTAAATGCCTGCATTTTTAACCTACAAAGTTACATTTTCAACCAAGAAGAATTATTTTCTAACAAAAAGATTAATTTTCTATCAGTAAAATTAGTTTTCTACAAAAAGACAAATTTTCCACAAGATACATATATTTTCAACCAAATACTTGAATTATACTTAAATTGAAATTAACCTTGCGTTAAAAAAACTGACTTTAAACAAAAACAGAAACAAATTTTAGACGAGTTGAAATTAACGAAAAAAGACAATTTTTTATCATGATAGGTGAATCACAATCCGAATAGATAAAGAGTTTTCAAGCTAAAAAGTCGAAAGTTATAGAAAACAGTTATCTTTTAAGTCAGAAACAACGAATTTTTAACGAAAAAGTGAATTTTCAATGAAAAAAAAATAATTTTCAACGAAATAACTGCATTGTCAATTAAAAAAATTAATTTTCAAACGAAAGTGAAATCGTAAATTACCAAATAGTTGAATTTTTCACTTATCAAGAAAAAATGTTTAGCTAAAAATGGAATAGCTACATTTTCATATAAGAAAGTTAATTTTAAGCGAAAAAAAATTTTTAATAGAAAGTTAAATTTTAAAGTAAATATTACAATTTTGAACCAAAAATATGAATTTTCTAAACAAATAGACGAATTTTTTAACAAAATATTTAAGTTTTAAAGCTCAAAAGTCGAATGCCTTATAACACAGTTGTGTTTTAAACTGGAAAAGCAGAATTTGCAACAAGAATGGTAATTTTCAAACAAGAAATATGAATTTTCAATAAAATAATTGCATTTTCAATTTAAAAAATTAATTTACATAAAAAATAGAAATCACTAAATTTTCAGTTTAAAAATAAAATTAAAAAAAAATCCTAACCAGTTGAATTTACTACAAAAGACGATTTTTCAACCAAATAATTAAATCCTTGACCAAAATAATGAATTTCAAACAAAGAAGAAGAATTGTCTACCCAATTATACGAATTCTCAAGAAAATATATCATTTTTCTACAAAATATTTGAATTTTTACATTCTAAACGAAACAATTTCAATCAAAATGGAATAGCTACATTTTCAGAGAAAAAATAAAAAAAAAATTAACAGAATAGTTAATTTTATTTATTTGTTTAACAGATAATTTTCAAACAAATAGTTCAATTTCTACCAAATTGTTGAATTTTCATAGCCGAATTTTCTATGAAACAGCTGAATTTTCAAACCCCAAAATATTAATTTTCAACAAAAAAGTGAATTAACGATCAAATAGCAGAATTTACAGCTAAAGTATAGCTTATATTTCATCTTTACTAAAAAAAATTTTTTTTTACAAAGCAGTCAAATTTTAACCAAGTTGTTGATTTTTCAACCAAAAAATGGATTCTCAACGAAACATGTCAATATTTCCACAAAAAAGTATTTTATTTGTAATCTAAAACACTTGAATGCAACCAAGAAAGACCAATTTTCAACGAAATAGTTAAATCATTAACCAAAACAGATTAATTTTCAACTGAGAAATAATTTTCTACTGAAAAGGTGAATTTTCAACAAAATACATGAATTTTCAACCAGAAAAGAACAATTTTCAATAAAAAATGGAATAGTTACATTTTCAGAGACGAAAATTAAATCTCAATAAAAAATAAAAAAAATTTAGCAAAGTATGTAAAGCTACCAAAGAGAAGAATTTTTAACTGAAACGATGAATCTTAAAATAAATGAATTTCCGAAAAAACTGTTCAATATTAAACCGAACAGTTACATTTTTAACTAAAAAGTTAATTTTTTGACCCAGGAGAATAATTTTCCACCAAACAGTCGAATTATCAATAAAATAAATAAATTTTAAACTAAAAAATATTTTGAAAATATTTTTGTTTTAAAGCAAATAGTTGAATTTTGTACTAAAAAATCTTCCTCTTCACCCAAAAATGTAATCGGTCATATTTTGACCAAAAATGATAATTTTTAATCCAATTGTTAAATTTTCAACAAAAAAGATGATTTTTCAACAATAAATGAAATAATTCACATGTAAACCAAAAAAGATCTTTTACAACTAAAAATAGTTGAATTATCAACCAAAAATAGTTTAATTTTTTAAAGCAGAATAGTTGCATTTTCAGTGACGAAAATTAACTCTAAAAAAAAATGTTTAGCAAAATATGTAAATTTGCTACCAAAGAGAAGAATTTTTAACTAAAACGACGAATCTTAACATAAATGAATTTCCAAGAAAAGAGTTCAACATTCAACCGAAAAGTTAAATTTTTAACTAAAAAGTTAATTTTTTGACCGAGGAGAATAATTTTCTACCAAAAAGACGAATTGTCAACAAAAGACATAAATTTTCAACTAAAAAATGTTTTGAAAATATTTTTATTTTAAAGCAAATAGTTGAATTTTGTACTAAAAAATCTGCCTCTTCATCCAAAAATGTAACCGGTCATTTTTTGACCACAAATGATGATTTTTAATCAAATTGTCTAGATTTGAATAAAAAATATGATTTCCCAACAATAAATGAAATAATTCACATTTAAACAAAAAAAGATCTTTTACAACTAAAAATAGTTGAATTATCAACCCTTAAATAGTTGAATTTTTAAAGCAGAATAGTTACATTTTCAGTGACGAAAATTGACTTTCAATAAAAAAACAAACAATTTTTAGCAAAATATATAAATTTGCTACAAAAGAGAAGAATTTTCAACTAAAATGATGAATCTTAAAATTATATGAATTTCCAAGAAAAGAGTTCAACATTCAACTGAACAGTTAAATTTTTAAATAAAAAGTTAATTTTTTGACCGAGCAGAATAATTTTCTACCAAGACGACGAATTATCAACACAATACATAAATTTTCAACTGAAAAAGATTTTGAAAATATTTCAATTTTTAAGCAAATAGTTGAATTTTGTACTAAAAAATCTGCCTCTTCACCCAAAAATGTAATCGGTCATTTTTTGACCACAAATGATGATTTTTAATCAAATTGTCAAATTTTCAATAAAAAAGATGATTTCCCAACACTACAACGATTGCCATACCACGGTTATACCACGGTATTGCCAACGGCCATACCACGCTGAAAAACCCAGTTCTTGTCAGATCACTGAAGTTAAGCAGCGTTGGACGCGGTTAGTACTTGGATGGGTGACCATTTAAGAATACTGAGTGCTGTTGGCACATCGTGGGTGTGGTGAGCCCACACTTGTGGTTATTTATAACTACAAGAAAACTATCCACCTAGAAACACTACCCGAATCGGGTAGTGTCACGCCTACCCTGAAAGGGAAATGGCTTAATGGTATACATACATGAAATAATTCACAATTAAACCAAAAAAGATCTTTTACAACTAAAAATAGTTAAAGTATCAGCAAAAAATTGTTGAATTTTTAAAGCGGATTTTGAAGTTGGGTCGTTTTGTATCATATAAATTAAAAATTTACACTTAAAAGTATATCAGGTATATTCAGATTTTTGGAAGATTCGACATTTTGCTAGGAACACTTCTGCAGCTGTAGATTTGAGAAGCAGAAAGCTCACTCTAAAACATTTGCCATTTGTGTGAGTGCTTAAAATAAGTTCATGGTTTCCAGCCAGGAGAAATTTCTTAGAATGAAACCTCCTTTTCTCTGCAATCCCATTTTCAGTCTTTCCATTCTTTGAGACAGTTTCATACGAGAGCGCCAATGAGTCCACTTTAGCTGACAACGAAAATGCTTTTCATCTCTGCAGAGATTTCTCTGAGAATTTTACATCAATGCTCTTATTATTAAAAGAAAAATGTCCTAGCGTTTTCTTCTGAACTATCACTTTAATGACATTTTACTTCTGTTCGAGATTCTTCCACAATCTCCTATTTTTTTTCCAAGAAAATCTCTTTTTAGGGTTTCTTTGCCCCGGGCAGAAGTCTCTAGCCGATTTTACCCCGTACCCTAATCGACTTTACCCCGTAACGTAGCTGACTTTACCCCGTACACTAGCCAACTTTACCCCGTACCCTAGCCAACTTTACCCCGTACCCTAGCCAACTTTGCCCCGTACCCTAGCCCACTTTACTTTGTAGCCTAGCCGACTTTGCCCCTGCCCTAACTAACCTCACCCCATGCCCCAGGGGAAGGAGAGGATGTGGACTAATTTTTATAATAATGTAAATCGTCCAGACTTCAATGGATTTGATTTCATTTGTTTGGACTTTTATTTTCACGTTTTTTTTCAACTTGCAAAAACAAATTTAGATTTTGGATTTTGTTTTTCAAAAAACACCCAATTTGTTCTTTAAGCCTCTATAACTTTTGACCTAATTGATATATTTTACTAGGAATCTGTATTATCATCGGAGATGGTAACGATCAATCATAAGAGAAATCTTTACACACACCGTGAAAATGGAAATCTACAATATCAATCAAAGATATCTCTCTAATACAGAAAATCTTTGACGTCTTTTCAGACTAGATGGAGCTCTAAATTCAAAAATTTTTTAATTAAATTTATTCAGAAAAAAGATTTCTGATTCTTCTTCCGATCTCTCCAGTAGCTTAGTGGTAGAGCACCTGACCGGCAATCAGTTGACCTCGCGTTCGACTCCCAGCCGAGCGAAATGAGAAGATCTTTTTTCTGAATAAATTTAATTAATTTTTTTTTAATTTATAGCTCCATCTAGTCTGAAAAGACGATAAAGGTTTTCTGTGCTAGATATTGTAGATTTCCATTTTCACGGTGTGTAAAGATTTCTCTTCTGATTGATCGTTACCATCTCTGATGATAATACAGATTCCTAGTAGAATGGACTCGTATTGAAACATAAAATCTTTCAAAAGAAAGCGTATTCAGAAAAATGATTATTCTTTTGATCTCTCCAGGAGCTTAGTGGTTAGAGCACCTGACCGGCAATCAGTTGACCTCGCGTTCGAATCCCAGCGGAGCGAAAGGAGATGATCTTTTTTCTGAATAAATTTAATTCTTATTGATACATATTATCATTTCATTTTTGATTTTGATAGCACTTATTATCTTTTTTTTGTAATTCATCAAAAAATTTGAAAAATGTTCTAAATTAACCAAATAAGGGGCGGTTTTTCTAACAATTTTAAAGGTAGATTTTCTCAAAAAACCCACACTTACATTTTTTGCCATTTTTTTGTTAAATTTCCACTTTCATGGGGTGAATCTCTTTTTAGTTTTATGCGAGCTGAATAAATTTTGTGGCCAGGAGAATTTTTTTCATAAAATCGTATTTTGTAATTTTTTCACAAGCAACGACAGATACGAAAAAATGTTTAGATAAAAGTTTGTTTTTCTAAAAAAGTTCTATGATAAATACCTCTTGCTCTTTGGCAATATCTTGCATCGTTTACGAGAAAAATACAAAAGTATTATTTTTAGGAAAAAAAAACTATTTTGTCCTTAAAAATGGTTTGGTCCACATAAAACTGATAAGATGCCTTTCTTCTATCAGCAGAAACTTTTCAAAAATATTTTGAAGAATAAAAAAACCGAAAAAAGATTTTAATTATTAATCAAAGACAGTAGAATTTAACCAAAAATATAAATTCTTAACGGAAAATAGTTGAAATAACAACCAAAAATATTTTAATTTTAAATGAAAAACAGTTGAATTCAAACAAAAAAGACGAAGTTCTAACGAAATATCTGAATTTTAAACCAAAAGGAATTACTTTCTAACACAATTATTAAATTTTTATCAAAACAAACTTAATTTTTTACCAAAAGAGATGAATTTTTAAACCAAAAAGACGAAATTGAACAATAGATTTGAAATTTCATCCAGAAATAATTTTTCAGTCAAGAATGAAAAAAAACTCAACTAAATTCTAGAATTTTAAAACTAAAAAGGCGATTTTCCTACAAAAAGTTGAATTTTTAACCCAAAAATATATAAATTTTCTACCAAAAAGTTAATTTTCAACCAAATAGTTTAATTTTCTACAACCGCAATAGAATTTGCAAACCAAAAACGGCAACTTTTTAACATAACAGTTGAATTTTTGAGCCCGATAGTTTAATTTCTATTAAAAAATTATCAATCTTCGAACAAAAATTGAATAGCTTAATTTGTAGCTAAAACATTTTATTACAAAAAAAAAAAAAACGAATTTTCAACAAAATAGTTAAGTTTTCAACCAATGAGTTGAACTTTCAATCGAAAAGATTTATTTTCTACCAAAAAAGATACATTTTCAACAGAATACATTAAGTCTCAACCAATAGTGGAATAGTTCAATTTTCAATTTAAAAATTAAATTTCATAAAAAATGATTTTGATCAAAATAGTTAAATTTTCAACTAATTAAGGGGATTTCTATCAAAGTAGTTTAACTACCAACAAAGCAGTTTGATTTTTAATCGTGAAGATTAATTTTCTACCAAAAAAGATGAATTTACAACAAAATGCACAGATTTTTAACAAAAAAAAACTTACTTTTAACAAAATTTTGAGTTAAAAAAGTTAATTTTCAACTAAAAAAGACGTTCTTTTAACAAAATGTTTTAATCTCCCACCAAATAGTAGATATTGTATCCAAAAGAGATGAATTCTGATCCAAAAATATAATAGTAGAATTTTAAATAAAAAGCAATTAACTTTTTCAAGGAATTTATATTATCATCAGACAGTAACAGAAATTTTTAACGTCTTTTCAGATTAGATGGAGATATGTATTACAAAATATTTGAATTTATTTTTCTGAAAAAAGATCTTCTTTCGCTCCGCTGGGAATCGAACCTCAGAACTTCCGATTGCCGGTCGGGTGCTTTTCCATCAAGCTACTAGAGACATCGAGAGAAGAAACTTTTTTCAGAAAATACACGCATTATTTTGCTAGATGCTACAAGTTCAATTTTTCAAGGAATGTGTATAATCATCAGACATAAACACAAATATTTAATATCTTTTCAGACTAGACGGAGATATGAATTAAAAATTATTTTAATTAATTTTTTCTGAAAAAAGATCTTTTCCTTTTGCTCCGCTGGGAATCGAACCTCAGAACTTCCAATTGCTGATCGGGTGGGTTCTCATTAAGCTACTAGATAGATAGAGAGATGAAACTTTTTTCAGAAAAAAAATCTTCATCTAGTCTGAAGAGACGTTAAAAATTTCTGTTATTGTCTGATGACAATACAGATTCCTTGAAAAAGTTAACTTGTACCATCTAGCAAAATAGTGCGTTTATTTTCCGAAAAAAGTTTCTTCTCTCGATCTCTCTAGTAGCTTAATGTGAAAGCACCCGACCGGCAATTGGAAGTTCTGAGGTTCGATTCCCAGCGGAGCAAAAGAAGAAGATCTTTTTTCAGAGAAAATTAATTAAAATAATTAATTTTTAACGAAAAATATTTTGATTTTCTTATTATTTTCTATTAACGCAGTTCGCATTTAAGCGAAAAAACGACGAAAAGGAGAAAAGGGAAAATTTGCTTCAAAAGAAGGTAAAAAGAGTAATTTTTGAAAAAAGGTTTCTTACTGGTCCCTTATTGATTTAAATTTGTAGTAACTACCACGAATGTAACCATCTGAGAATAATGTATGAGGAATAGAGTTCAGCAGAGGCGATTGATTAACGAAACCCACATGGGAGTCTAGATCGAGAGATGAAACTTAAAAAAAAAAAAAATCTCCATCTAGTCTGAAAAGACGTTGAAAGTTTCTGTTATTATCTGATGATAATACAGATTTCTTGAAAAATTTAACTTGTACCATCTAGCAAAATAATGCGTGTATTTTCCGAAAAAAGTTTCTTCTCTCGATCTCTCTAGTAGCTTAATGGAAAAGCACCCGACCGGCAATCGGAAGTTCTGAGGTTCGATTCCCAGCGGAGCGAAAGAAGATCTTTTTTCAGAAAAAATTAATTAAAATAATTGACTTTTAACGAAAAATATTTTGATTTTCTTATTATTTTTTATTAATGCAGTTCGCATTTAAGCGAAAAAACAACGAAAAGGAAAAAAGGTTTTTTACTGGTCCCTTCTTGATGTAGTAACTATTACGAATGTAACAATCTGAGAATAATGCATGAGGAATAGAGTTCAGCAGAGGCGATTAATTAACGAAACCCACATGGGAGTCTAGATCTGCCCAGTTGGCTATGCTATGGTCATTGGTCACAGAGTTGTATCATCTGTCTCCTAAACTCAATCCCATACAAATACAAGGAACCTCTAGTCCAGTATCATACGCAAATAACGTATCACTGCTTGGACACAAGAGCATACACATACACTAAGAAGTATACGACCGTTTTGGCAACAAAGTTACATCCGTTCGAAACAGAATTCAAGAGAGAAATGCAGAAAGAGAAAGGAGGGACAGGGATCCATGGATAAGGACTTGATTACTTAGAAAAACAAATAAAAGGAACTCCTAGTCCAATAGGTCTGCCCTAAAAGGCGCTTATTTATGGAAAAAATGTATGCCTATTTGTCGCAGCTTATTCAGAAATTTCTGGTGAAACACGGTCTTATAGAACTTTGGCTCCTTGTGATTTTTGGTCGTTTCCCAAATTGAAGTATCCTCTGAAAGGAAACCTGTTTCAAGATGTAGAAGCGGACGAAGCGGTTTTTAGCTATTCCGGAAGGTGACTTCAGAGTGTGCTTCCGAAAATAGGAGGATCGCTGGAAGTACAGTACCACTAGGTCTGCCCGGAAAGGTCCTGATTTGTGGAAAAGTGGCGACTGTGTTATTCAGTACGCAATGCACCTGGCTATTCACTGCAGCTCATTCAGAAATTTCTGGTGAAACACGGCCTTATGCAACTTTGGCAACCCCCATACAGTCCTGATCCGGCTGCCTGTGATTCTTGGCAGTTTCCAAATTGAAGTATCCTCTTAAGGCCATGTGGCGAGTGGGTCACCTGACCGGATTCCTAACTTACCGGCACTTTTTTTATTTGTCAACTTATTTTCACATAAAGCGCCACATCGAGTTGAAAATTGAGATACTAAATAAGAAGCACTAAGAAACGCGGCTCTGGTCCTAAATTTTTATAACTATGAAAAAAGCAAAAAAAAATTTGTTATAAATTTTTTGTTTGTTTATACTTATAAAAATTTAGGACCAGAGCCGCGTTTCTTAGTGCTTCTAATTTATTATCCCAAATTTTCAACTCGATGTGGCTATTCGTGTGAAAATAAGTTGACATATAAAAAAGTGCCGGTAAGGTAGGAATCTGGTCACGTGACCCAATCATCACATGGCCTTAAGGGCATGTGACACAGCGAAATACCTATATTGCCGACCTCACTT
>CAKNYM010052626.1:440706-452824 GCA_932195095.1 Andricus curvator | reverse complement strand
CCCCCCCCCCCACAACGTTGTTTCGTAACATTTTTTTTATTATGTTTAAAAGCATAATATAAAAAAAAATTGATTAGCAGTTTGAACTCGAAAGTTCATTGCCTCACTACCCGATTCGGGTAGTGTTTCTGGGTGGATATTTACTACCAATGTGGGCCCACCACACCCACGACGGGCCAACAGCAACGCAGTATTCCTGGATGGTCACCCATCCAAGTACTAACCGCGCCCAACAATGCTTAACTTCAGTGATCTTACGAGAACTGGTGTTTCCAGAGTGGTATCGCCGTTGGCAAAAGCATAATATACATTTTTTAAATAAAAAAAAGATTTTTTAAGATGAAGTATTGTCAGATTAATTTTAAATTTATATAAATATAGTTTTTATAAAATTATGAGAAAATTAAAAAAGATTTGTAAATATTTCAGATGTTTCAAAACAGAATCTAGAAGATTTTAAAGACATTTTTTTTATTTTACAGGATCTCACAAAATATGAGCAAAAATTCGAGTCTTTTTAAAAGATATTTAGGACTTTTAGAAGTTCCGAAAAATCAAGAACTATTTGATAAATTTGCGGAAATGTCTATAAGTTTTAAAATATTTTTAATCTATTCGAAACCTCATAAATTCTTAAAAATATTTTCAACTGACTCGAATTTTTCTTATAATTTTGAAAAATCATTAAAAATGTAAATAAATTGCCTTAAAATTTTCGAAATTTTCCCAGTGAAACCTTTCAAAATTATTTTGAAGCATCTAAAGTTTTTGTTTGAAATCTTTAAAAATCTACATTTTGTAAATTCTTCAAATGTTCAAAATTCTGTTTGATTTTCTTCAAATCTTATAAATATTTCTTGAATTTACTCGATTTTTATTATTGTTTTATCTTACCAAATTGAAACAGCTCTTTTAAAATAGTCGACACTATTTTTTGAAATTTTAGGATATGGTTTAAAATGTTTTCAAATCTTTTTCAATTTTTTTTAAAGTTTTTTTTTTTCAAAATAAAAAATCATTTAAAATTTCCCTGAAAATCTTAAGAAAATACCTTTTTTTAATCTGTTCAGAATTTGTAAACCTTCCAATCTTTTAAAATTATTCAAATTTTTTCTGAATTTCTTTTAAATTTGCAAAATTAAAAAAATTGTCTTAAAATCTTTCAGATTCTTCTTTGACAATTTTAGAAATCTTTTGAAATGTTTTTAAATATTCTCTTTGAATTAATTTTTTAAAATAAAAAAAATCATTTTAATTTTTCTCAAAAACCTAATGATTTTTTTTTTCATTTTCTTGAAACCTTACAAAATTTTTAAAATATCTTTATAAGTTTTAATTCTTTTTGTATCGTGTCAAAACTTCTGAATGTTTCTTAAACTTACTCAGATTTTTTCTAAAATGATCTAATATGGCAAAATGAAAAATTTTTCTCTATAATCTTTTACACTCTTTTTAAAAAAAAATTTTAGGAAATAATTAAAAATATTTTGTAATGTTTTTCAATTTTCTCTTAGAATTTATTTAAAAGAATCATTTGAAATTTCCCCAATAATCTTAAGAAAATTCTTTTTTTTTTTAATCTTTTGAGAATTTGCAAAATGCAAAATTTTTCTTTATAATCTTTTACACTCTTTCTAAAAATTGTAGGAAAAATTAAAAATATTTTGTAATGTTTTTCAATTTTCTCTTAGAATTTATTTTTAAAAAATCATTTAAAATATCCCCAAGAATCTGAAGAAAATCCTTTTTTTTTAATCTTTTGAGAATTTCTAAACATTTTAATCTTTCAAAATTATTCAAATTTCTTCTGAATTTCTTTTAAATTTGCAAAATTAAAAAAATTGTCATAAAATCTTTCAGATTCTTCTTTGGAAATTTTAGAAATCTTTTAAATTGTTTGAAATCTTTTTAAATATTCTCTTCAAATTAATTTTTCAAAATAAAAAATCATTTTAATTTTTCTCAAAAACCTAATAATTTTTTTTTTCATTTTCTTCAAACCTTACAACATTTTAAAAATATCTTTATATGTTTTAATTCTTTTTCCATCGTTCCAAAACTTCTAAATATCTCTTAAACTTACTCAGATTTTTTCTAAGATGATCTAATATGGCAAAATGCAAAATTTTTTTTCATAATCTTTTAGACTCTTTCTAAAAATTTTAGGAAATGATTACAAATATTTTGTAATGTTTTTCAATTTTCTCTTAGGACTCATTAAAAAAATGCTTTGAAATTTTCCGAAGAAACTTAAGAACATTTTTTTCATTCTCTTGACACCCTGCCAAATTCAGTTTACCCAAAAATTGTTTAAATCCTGAAAAATAAAAATTGTCTTCCAAAATTCCAAAATTCTTCAAAAAAAAGTTTTCCATATTCTTTTTCCACACATTTTGAAATCTTCCAAATTTAAAATTATTCTTTTAAAATAAAACCGAAACCATTTAAAATTTTCCCAGAAACCTTAAAAAAAAATAATCTCGAATCTTTCAAAATTATTAAAAAGCTTCTACATTTTTTTCGAATTCTTCGAAATAAATTTATGCCCATAATTGCATTTTTCGTATATCTTTGAAAAGGTGAGAAAGTTTACAAATTATAGTGTGGTAGCAAAATGCTAAGAACAGAATTATTTCCCAATACTAAACAATTATTTACGATTTAAATTTCCCCCCCAACACACACACACGTAACATACCGTAACATAACGTAACGAAACACGAACCCCTCCCCCCTTTTCAATATTACGTAATATGTGAACGATCCCTAAGAAAGTTTTAATCTACTTTGAACGTTTTGGTTCCGTTAACTGTGTTAAATGACCTAACCTCAACCTGACATGAGTGCGCAAGCGCATACGTGTTTCTGAAACTTTCAAACGTTACAGAAACTTTGGTCCCATGAAACGTTTCATTGTTTCATGAAACGTTTCATTGTTTCATGAAACTTTCAATGTTTCAATGAAACGTTTCATAGACTCACAACCCAGTGGGACGATGGCTTTGGACCCACTCTGTCGGCTTGCCGGTTCGATTCCCGCCTCGCACTCTGGAAGAGTCTCGGCAGCCCAAGCGGTGAACACTTGCCTAGCAAGGGAGTTGTTCATCTCCGGACAGTCGTGGGACCGGTACCTCTAGAGAAAAAGGTTCCCTAAGTACTTAAAGCTGTTGCTCTTGGTGGTTCTGAACCCACCTTAAACTGTAGGTCCCCCTCCCATCACCAAGTAAGTGTGTGGGGGGCGTGTAAAGGAATAGGGAAGAGATGCAAGAATAGTGTAAACCCTCAGAGGACACATCAGAAGCTTCCATTCCAAGAATCACAACCCTAGAAATAGAACACAATGCGACGAAGCAGTTGTTAGCTATTCCAAAAGATGTCTTAAAGGCGTGGTTCCGGAACTGGGATTATTGCTAAAAGAAGGTTCCGGCTTCCAAATCGGACTACTTTGAAGGGGATATGATCGCCATTTAACAGAACCAACTCTTTCTCCTGGCACATTACAAGGTCGGATACTTTCCGTACAGACCTAGTAAGCTTCAGCAAAAGGGGTACATCTGTTTGAAAACGAATTCGAGAGAGAAATGCAGAAAGAGAAAGAGGAGTGAGGGTTTCATGGATAAGGGCTTGAATACATAGAGAAGAGGCGAACATCGTTGCAGAGTGTTTAATTAAAGAAATTCTTGTTTACCCAGTGGTCTCTGCTTCGTGTCGACGCGGCACCATCGCATCGTCCGCCAAAGTCTCCCCTGGAAGCGTACTAACAGGTGCTGTTAATAACTTATTCAGGAACATCGAGTTGCCCTCGGCTGAAACCAGAGAGACGGGAAAATGTTGGAAAGAGTAGGTGTGAGGCTGAGGGAAAGCGAGAATACCCCTCGGGGATTTCTAACCTCAGAAGGGGTGTATGACACTTGACGGTTTTCCAAAGCCTTTGATGCTGCGGAGTTTCATTAAAACTCTGAAATCAGTAAAGATTCATTTCCTTACATTTCATATTTACTTTACTTGGGTTAAACTGAATCATTAAACCTTGACAAAGGCGCAGGAAAATTGGCGAGACTATAGGTAGGAGATTCTAAATTGGAAAGCAGCATGTCGTAAGCTCATTACCCAAAATATTTTCGAAAATGAGGTTATTGGCTTGAAAAGGCCAACGATTTCTAATAATCCTGACGAAAGGATTTTTTTTTATAATCTCTTTTAAAATTTTTATTCGTTAGCATGCCAAAAGGGCTTCGCTGTGATTTTGCGTTTAGGCCCCTCTGCTGATGCGCAGTTGCATCAAGCTGCATCAAGTTGCATCAAGAACAGCTGATGACGGCTCAGGAGTTTTGAAAAGAAAATTCTCATTTTTTTTTTAAATTGAAAATCGAAATTTTCTTCATCTCATACTATTTTTCATTCAAACCTTTTTGGTTTCGATTTAGCAACTCAACAGCTAGAAAACAAATGCTCACTTTTTTAAAATTCAAAATCGGATTTTTTATTACCGTGCTTAAATCTGTTGCTCTTCGTGGTTCGGAACCCACCTTAAAGTGTAGGTCGCCCTCCCACCACCAAGTAAGCGTGTGGGGGTGTGTAAAAAACGTGCACCTCAAACGAAAACAAAAATTTTCCTGAACTTTTTTGGAATCTAATAACATTTCCTGAAAAAAATTCCAGGGTTCAATTCATCACTCATTTATCTCGAAATTTCTGTCTCATATTCATATTCTTTGGTAAAAAATTTTAATATTTGGTAGAAAATTCAATTCTTTCGTTAAAAATTCAAGTTTTTTTTAAAAAGCCATCCTTTTCGTTGAACATTCTACTGTTTTTTTTTTTAAATTCATCAAGATAACTAAAATTTTATCTGTTTGGTTGAAAATCTAACTATTTTCCTGAAAATTCTTTTTTTTTTGTGTGTTGAGAATTACTGTTTTAAACTAAAAATTTAACTATACTATCTATGGTTGAAAGTCGAACTGTTTTATAAAAAATTCATATTTTTGGTTTAGGAATTCGATAATATTTGGTTGAGAATTTTTTTTTTTCTTGACTGAAAAATCTTTGTTGGTAATTACATTTCACGTCTATTCGATGACCAAAAATAAATTATTACCTATTGGTAACGTGAGATTTGTCAAGTCTTTAAATAACTAAAAACAAATTGAAAAACCTTATTTGATATAAATAAAAATAATATTTGTGAACAGCTATTGGTCCGCTATTTTTCAGCTATTAAATTTCAGGTTTTTGTTAAAAAATGGTGTCATGTTGTTCAAAATTTAATTATTTTGTTGAAAATTCAAGAATTTTTTTGAAAATTTGTGTGGACCAGAGAATTCTTGTTGGTTGAAAATTTACCTATTTTGTTGAAAATTCATCTTTTTGGTTTGAAGATTCATCTCTTTTTGTAGAAAATTAATCTTTTTTAGTTAAAAATGCAACTGTGAGGTCAAAAATTAAAATGTGTCGTTTGAAAATTAACTTTTTTTATTGAAAATTCATATTTTCGGATCGGAAATTTATCTTTTGGTTTCAAAACTAAATTACTTGGTTGAAAATGTATATATTTTGTCATTCATTCGTCTTTATTGGTGAAAAAATAATCCTTTCGGTTGAAAATTTAACCATTTCTTTAAAAATGTATGTACATATTATGTTGAAAATTCGTCTTAGCTGGTAGAAAATCAATTTTTTTTATAAATATGCAACTGTTTTGTTGAGAATTAATCTTTTTAGGTGGAAAATTGAATTCTTTGTTGGAAAGTTGAACTACTTTCTTTAAACTTAATTTTTTGTTGAAGATTCATAACTTTAGTGGAAAATTCATGTCTTTCATTGAAAATTAAACGCCTTTGATAAAAATTAGTATTTTTTTTGTTAAAAATAAATTTTTTGAATGAGCATTTAATTAATCGGTTAAAAATTCAACCGTTTGGTTGAAAATTAAACTTATTTGTAGAAAATTCGTCTGTTTGTCTTGAAGATTCTACAATTTGTTAAAAAATTCGAGAATTTTGTGAAAAATTTAAAAATTCTGTAGAAAATTCAACTGGTTTGTAGAAAATTGAACTGTTTCGCGGAAACTTCAACTGTTTCGTAGAAAATTCGTTTTCTATTGAAATTTAATTTTTTTAATGAAAATTTAACTATTCTATTTTAGGTTGATAATTTATCTTTTTTAGTTTAAAAATGCAATTACTTGGTTGAAAATTAATGTAATTTATTGAAAATTCGTCTTTTTTGGTAGAAAATAATGCCCATGGAAAGTTCAACTAATTGGTTAAAAATTGATGTATTTCTTTAGAATACGTCTTCTTTTTAGTAGAAAATTAATCTTCTGTTTGAAAATTTGAACCTTTCTTGGTTGAAAATGCAACTGTTGTTAAAAATTCGCCTTTTTTATTTAAAAATTCATTTTTTTCCAAAAATGTTATCTTATTTGGTTCAATTTAACGTTTTTTTATTAAAAACGAAAATATTTTCTTGGTAGAAATATCCACTACCACATTTTTTTTGAGAATTCAACTTTTTGGGTTCAAAATTAAACTCTTCGGTTGAAAGTTGAACCGCTTTCTTTAAAATTCTTTTTTTTTTTATGTTGAAAATTTATAATCTCGGTGGAAAATTAATTTCTTAGGTTAAAAATTAAACGAATCTGATAAAAATTAGCTTTTTTGTTGAAAATTAATTTTTTAACGGTAAATTTAATTATTTAATTGAGAATTCAACTCTTTGTAGGCAATTCGTCCTTTTTCCCTGAAAATTCAACAGGTATAAAATTTAACTATTCAATATAAAATTCAACTGTTTTTTCGAAAATTAATTTTTTTTCTTCATTTTTTTTCGAATAAAAACTTAACTTTTCTGATTTCCGTTAATAATTGATCTTTTTTCCTTTCAAAATTCAACTTTTTGGTTGAAAATTGATGTAATTTGTTGAAAATTCGTTCTTTTGTAGGAAATAAATCATGGTTGAAAATTTACCTTTTTGGTTGAAAGTTCAATTATTTTGTTGAAAATTCAACTGTTTTATAGAAATATCGTCGTTTTGGTTATAAATTTTACATTTTGGATAAAATTGATTGTTTTTATCGACCGAAAAATCTCTCTTTGTTGAAAATGCAACTCTTGTTAAAAATTCGAATTTTTTCATTTGTAAATTTATCTCTTCTGATAGAAATTTTATCCAAATATTCAACTACTTGGTCTAAAGTTGAAGTATTTTGGTAATTTATAAGCAACAGTTATGATTAAATTGACGAAAAAAAATTCATTTGGGGGGAGATCGAAACCGATAGAACCTAACAAGGTTTTTTTTTATATAAAAATAATTTTGTGAACTGAAAATTCAAAGTTTTGGTTGAAGATTCAACGCTTTTATGGAAATTTTTTTATTTTTCAGTTAAATTCAACCCTTCTGATTTAAAATTAAAATCTTTTCTGGTTTAAATATTAACTATTATATTTTTTGTTGAGAATTTATCTTTTCTGGTTAAAAATTAGACTACTTGGTAGAAAGTTGAACTAATTTGTTGAAAATTCACTGTTTTGATCAAAGATTCAGCATTTTAGGTGAAAATATATCTTTTTGGTCGCAATTTTAACTATTTCGTTAAAAATTCGTGTTTTTGGTAGAATTTTTTTTTTTTAACTGAAAATTTTAAAATATCCATTTTTGGTTGAAAATGGTTATTTTAAGTTAAAAATTTCACTATTCGCTTAAAAATTAATTTATTTTGGTACAAAATCTTCTCTATTGTAGAAAATTCATCTTCTTGGTTGAAAATTCATCTTTTCGTTTGAAAATTTAACAATTGCGTTAAAAGTTTCTCTATTAATTTTTATTGAAAGAATTTATTCGCCTGTTTTCTTCAAAAATCTTGTCATTTCTGAAAATTTTCAAGGCAAAAAGACGAATTGTCTACAAAGAGTTGAATTCTCAACCAAGTAGTTAAATATACCATTAAAAAATTAATTTAAAAAAAAACTAATACAGTGGAAAATGATATTTTGTCTCATTGTTATTAGTGTTGAGGAGGGTGGGGGGGGGGGGGCGACGGCATAAACGATGTCTCTAGTCCGAAATTTGGTACATTCAGGCCCTTGTTCTAACAGAAATTCTCAAATAGTTTCAGGTCATTATTAAAAATGTCCCTCTACCGTAAACTGGGGCTAAGTGGCACACATGTTTGTGCAAAGAGGGCACCCTTAATTCTATATTTAAAATGCGATATTGCTTCTTTCAGGCTTAGAAATTGAAGTCTTACAATTTGTTGATGCGAAAATCTATATTTTTTACCTAGAAGAAGCAAATATCGTAATAAAAAATGCAGAATCAAGTGTGGGCCGCTTTACCCCACATGAGCCGCTTAGCCCCAGTTGAGGGTATGTTCCTGATTGAATTTCCGGTTAAGAGACAAACAAACGGCAAAGATGATTCAAGATGGTCACGATTCATCACGAGGGTTTGTCCTCACACTTTACCCACAATGGTTTCCCCTTGAAGTGACTGATGGCACGTGACATAGTCATGACATTTAGGACTTGGATGGAATTAGGAAAATAAACAGTGTACCAGTTTGGTGGAACGAAGATAGAGAGCAGTCGATATAGATGGACATATAGACAGACAGTCTGGCAGGATTGGACAGCAGGGAGTGCAACTATTGTCTGGAAGATGGACGCCGTTCAATTATACCAACACTCTCAACCCGCACTAGTGCTATACAAATTCTCATGCCCGTTAACTCTGTCCGTTTTCCACCCTTATCCACTCGCCCCCTTCTTCACTACCTTCAATCTCATCCCTCTCGCTCAACTCTCTCTTCGCGAACCACATGCCACAAATAAACCCTTAATGGCACCTCATCCGTCCGCTGGCACCTTTTTCCATCCGTGTTCCTTTTTTGGTTTCCTCTTCACCAACGGGTTCGATCTATTGCGAGCTACGGCGACAACCACGAAAGTCGAAACGCAACTTCGAACTGGAAATAAATTCACGCCAGCACTGAAAAATGTTCCTAAGTCTTTCTTTCTTTCTACTTCTCAAAAGTCTCGTGTGGGACAATTTTAAATTTATCCGTAGCTAGAAACTTCCCTTGGTAGCTAAAAGATGAACTACTTTGTTAAACTAGCTGCGAATTCTATCTCGAGTGTTTCCACTTTTTTGTATATATAATTATATGGTGCTTATTTCACGAGCACTTTGCTTCCCGTTAGCAAATGTATTTGCTTCCTCATAGAGGACGCATTTGTCATTTTTTTAAATAATAGACAAACCAAAGTCTTCATTTTGCTCAATTTCAAAATAGAAATTTATGAAAACTACAAAATTACCAAATCATAAAAAAAATTTTAAATACAAAGAGAAATGAGACAACTCAAATTTTGTATTCGAAATGATAATTTTTCGAGCTGGAAAAAAGAACGAAAAAGTTCTGCCGCATCCTATTCCTCTCCCAGCTTCATGATTTCTTTAAAAAACTTTTCAGAATTTTTCTATTTGAAAATTTATGATCAAAAAGTATTTTCTATTCATGCGTCAACTTTGAATTATGTCGATGAAAAAAGTTTTTCTGTTAGAAAGAGATGATTCAAATCTTATAAATGAGCATACCTTCCTTAATCTTCAATAAAGTGTATTAATATTATAGATCAATCGGTTTGCCTCGAATGAAGAAATCTTTTCCGTTCTTGCATCAATTTTTAATTATGTTAGTGAAAAAAGTTTTACTATAAAAAATCGTGTTTCTAAATATTATGAATTACCATAGCTTCCTTACTCTTCAATCAAATGTATCAATGCTATGGGTCAATCGATTCGTCTTGAATCAACGCAACTTTTCTATTCTTGCATCAACTTTAAATTATGAGAATCAGAAAATTTTTACTATAAAAGTCGATTTTAAAAATATATAAAATACCATAACTTCCCTACTCTTCAATAAAATGTATTATAGTCGATATTATAAGTCAATCGATTCGTCTCGAATCAACACATCTTTTCTTTTCTTGCATCAACTTTAAATTATGTTAGTGAAAAAAGTTTTACTATAAAAAGTCGTGTTTCCAAATATTATGCATTACCATAGCTTCCTTACTCTTCATTAAAATGTATTAATATTATGAGTCAATCGATTCGTCTCAGAAGAACACATCTTTTCCATTTTTGCATCAACTTTGAATTATGTTAATGAAAAAAGTTTTACTCTAAAAAACCGATTTTCAAAATATATAAATTACCATAACTTCCCTACTCTTCAATAAAATGTATTAATATCATAGGTTAATCGATTCGTCTCGAAGCAGCACATATTTTCTGTTGTTGCATCAACTTTGAATTATGTTAATGAAAAAAGTTTTACTATAAAAAACCGATTTTCAAAATATATAAATTACTATAACTTCCCTACTATTTAATAAAATGTATTATTATTGCAAGTCAATCGATTCGTCTCGAACCAAGGAATCTTTTATATCCTTGCATCAACATTGAATTATGTTGAAGAAAAAAGTTTTACTATAAAAAACCGATTTTCAAAATATATAAATTACTATAACTTCCCTTATATTTAATAAAATGTATCAACGTTATAGGTCAATTGATTTTTCTCAAACCAAGGAATCTTTTATATTCTTGCATCAACTTTGAATTATGAGAAGGAGACAATTTTTACTATAAAAATCGATTAAAAAAATGTATAAATTACCATAACTTTCCTACTCTTTCATAAAATGTATTAATATTGTAGGTCAATCGATTCGTCTCCAACCAAGGACTCTTTGATTTTCTTGCATCAACTCTAAATTATGTTGAAGAAAAAAGTTTTACTATAGAAAACCATATTTTTAAATATTATGCATTTCCATAGCTTCCTTCCTCATCAAAAAAGTGTATCAATATTATAGATCAATCTATTTGCATCGAATCAAGGAATCTTTTCCGTTCTTGCATCAATTTTTAATTATGTTAGTGAAAAAAGTTTTACTATAAAAAATCGTGTTTCTAAATATTATGCATTACCATAGCTTCCTTACTCTTCAATAAAATGTATCAATATCATAGGTCAATCGATTCGCCTTGAATCAACACAACTTTTCTATACTCGCATCAACTTTAAATTATGAGAATGAGAACATTTTTACTATCAAAATCGATTTTAAAAATATATAAATTACCATAACTTCCCTACTCTTCAATAAAATGTATTATAGTCGATATTATAAGTCAATCGATTCGTCTCGAATCAACACATGTTTTCTTTTCTTGCATCAACTTTGAATTATGTTAGTGAAAAAAGTTTTACTATAAAAAATCGTGTTTTCAAATATTATGCATACTTTTCTATTCTCGCATCAACTTTAAATTATGAGAATAAGAAAATTTTTACTATAAGAATCGATTTTAAAAATATATAAATTACGATAACTTCCCTACGCTTTAATAAAATGTATCAATATTATAAGTCAATCGATTCGTCTCGAATCAACACATCTTTTCTTTTCTTGCATCAACTTTAAATTATGTTAGTGAAAAAAGTTTTACTATAAAAAGTCGTGTTTCCAAATATTATGCATTACCATAGCTTCCTTACTCTTCATTAAAATGTATTAATATTATGAGTCAATCGATTCGTCTCAGAAGAACACATCTTTTCCATTTTTGCATCAACTTTGAATTATGTTAATGAAAAAAGTTTTACTCTAAAAAACCGATTTTTAAAATATATAAATTACCATAACTTCCCTACTCTTCAATAAAATGTATAAATATCATAGGTTAATCGATTCGTCTCGAAGCAGCACATATTTTCTGTTGT
Organism: Andricus curvator; assembly: GCA_932195095.1. Lineage (NCBI taxonomy): Eukaryota > Metazoa > Arthropoda > Insecta > Hymenoptera > Cynipidae > Andricus > Andricus curvator. The sequence continues at coordinate 441,017 of CAKNYM010052626.1, read as the reverse complement.
TGCATCAACTTTGAATTTTGTTAATGAAAAAAGTTTTACTATAAAAAACCGATTTTCAAAATATATAAATTATTATAACTTCCCTACTATTTAATAAAATGTATTATTATTGCAAGTCAATCGATTCGTCTCGAACCAAGGAATCTTTTATATCCTTGCATCAACTTTGAATTATGTCGAAGAAAAAAGTTTTACTATAAAAAACCGATTTTCAAAATATATAAATGACTATAAATTCCCTTATATTTGTTAAAATGTATTAATGTTATAGGTCAATTGATTTTTCTCAAACCAAGGAATCTTTTATATTC
>CAKNYM010052626.1:421226-440696 GCA_932195095.1 Andricus curvator | reverse complement strand
AACTTTGAATTATGAGAAGGAGACAATTTTTACTATAAAAATCGATTTAAAAAATGTATAAATTACCATAACTTTCCTACTCTTTCATAAAATGTATTAATATTGTAGGTCAATCGATTCGTCTCCAACCAAGTACTCTTTGATTTTCTTGCATCAACTTTAAATTATGTTGAAGAAAAAAGTTTTACTATAGAAAACCGTATTTCTAAATATTATGCATTTCCATAGCTTCCTTACTCATCAAAAAAGTGTATCAATATTATAGATCAATCGATTTGCATCGAATCAAGGAATCTTTTCCGTTCTTGTATCGATTTTGAATTATGTTAGTGAAAAAAGTTTGACTATAAAAAATTGTGTTTTCAAATATTATTCACACTTTTCTATTCTCGCATCAACTTTAAATTATGAAAATGAGGAAATTTTTACTATAAAAATCGATTTTAAAAATATATAAATTACCATAACTTCCCTACTCTTCAATAAAATGTATCAATATTATAAGTCAATCGATTCGTCTGGAATCAACACATCTTTTCTTTTCTTGCATCAACTTTGGATTATGTTAGTGAAAAAAGTTTTACTATAAAAAGTCGTGTTTTTAAATATTATGCATTTCCATAGCTTCCTTACTCATGAATAGAATGTATTAATATTATAGGTAAATCGATTCGACTCAAATAAACACATCTTTTCTGTTCATGCATCAACTTTGAATTATGTTGAGGAAAAAAGTTTTGCTATAAAAAACCGATTTTTAAAATATATAAATTATCATAACTTCCTTACTCTTTAATAAAATGTATTCATATTATAGATCAATGGATTCGTCTCGAACCAAGGAACCTTTTATATGCTTGAGTCAACTTTGAATTATGCTAATGAAAAAAGTTTTAAAAAAGTTTTTTTTTTTTTTTTTTTTTTTTTTTTTTTTTTTTAAACCGATTTTTAAAATATTATTGAGTGCTAAAAAAAATGCAATAAATATTTTCAGAAATCCTTCGGTCAGCTTCAAGATATTAGTGAGGAAAATAAGCCCTCCAAATTTCATCAATTTATCTGCAACCGGTTTCTACTTATCGTGTTCACAAAAAAGTGTGGCATCCACACACTCATTCAAACACACATCCACACACACACACAACCGGAAAATTGCTTAGAACAGTGTATTAGACATTTTTAAATTGAGGAAGGTTTAATTAAATGAATTAAAAATTTTTGGAAATTTTTACCATTACAAAGCTTCCTCTATGAGGAAGCAAAATTCATTTTTTTGCTCGAGAATTCATTTTAGTTGAAATTTCATCTCTTTGAAAAAAATGTTTAGTTGAGCCAACTATTTAGTTTGTAAGATATGGTACTGCTGTTTTATCAGTTGATACAAGAATTCTATTCGTTGCAGTGACTATTCAATTAGTACCAGCAACTAACAAAATGGTTATCCCAACTTATAATATATCAGTACCATATCTTATAAACTAAATATTTGGCTAAACCAACCATTTGCTTCAGTGATAGATTGAATAGATTAAAAGATGTATTGAGAATTATTAACTCTATAGAGTTAGTCTTAATCTATATTTTTCTTTTTCAATACTCTTAAGAGAATTCCAAAGAGAATTATAAAAGCCGATTTTTTTATTTTTTTCGTTGCACTTCTGTTTTAACAAAATAAACTGAAAAAGTAACAATTCTCACAAATTTTTTTCATCTTTTCCTAAAAAATCAGAATAAACTCTGAATCAATCGAAAAACTTTTCGACAATCGAAAATCTTTAATTGTGACCATTTTATGATGACTGTTTAATCTCATAGATGATTGTTTTATATTTATTTTATTTCGTATTTGTTATGGAAAAGGTCATAGAAAGTTCCTGAGTACATCAATTTATTCATCTTGTCAACATGAACAAATTTATTAAAAGCATTTTTTAAAGATATTAGAACAACATTTTACAGTTTCTTTTTATAAAATAAAATACTATTATATAAAGCATTTGCATAAAAAACGTTTAGATGCAAAATTAGTTAGTTTCCAAATCGCCTTTTAAGCTGGAATTCTTTAAAAAATATTTGAATAATAAATGTCAGCTGTAAAACGAAATGAAAAAGATGCAAGAGTTTTTTGTTTTACCGGTCCACGCGATGTTTTATTAAAAAGATAGAGCTTTCATAAAGCTTTATCTTTATCATGTAGAAAGAAATGTTTCATTTTTTCTTTAAATTATTTGAGTGGGACCTAAAAAACTTTTTGAAATTAAATTAAAATATGGAGGGTAGTATTTTTTATAATGAAGTTAAGATTTGAGACGTTAAGCTCTAAATCTTATGAAAACACCTCATATTTTTCAAGGATTTTTTCACCAAGAAGTCGGCAATTTAAAAAAATTATTTTAAGTAGTATAACCAGTTTACAGTCAGCCATGAAAGGTGTAAATTAGCATTGGTACTTTGAAGTATATTGAAAAGTAACATAATCTCATATAAAAGATTATATTTCTAAATAGTAGTAACATTAATTTTTAACAGCTATATGGAAAGTCAAGTAGTATCTCTCATTTAAAGTCAGACAATACTTGAAACAACAGGCGTGAGTCTGGATTTGAAAGTGTTTAGTCCGAAATCAAAAAGTTCAGTGGAAAACTAACTTTATTTTCTAAACAAAATTTTCACTTTTTCTAACCTAATATTTCAAAAGAATTAAAAATAAACTTCAATGATTATTTAAACTATTATTCTTTGCTTTTTAATTTCAAGATCGAACTTCTTTTTTTTTGAGCTAATTCTTTTTTGGTGAATAGTCTACTATTATATTTTTAGTTGAAAATTCATTTTTTCCGTTGAAAATTTAATTATTTTGATGAAAATGCAATAATTTTGTTAAACGTCATCCTTTTTGATGAAAAATTCTTTTTAGTTGAAAATTCGTCTTTTTGGGTTGAAGATTCAACTACTTGGTTTAAATTCAACTTTTTTGTTAATAATTCAATAATTTGGTAGCAATTTTTTTCTTTCTTGGCTGAAAAATGTTTCTTGGTTGAAAAATTCAAATCTTTTGTTAAAAATTCATCCCTTCGGGTGGAATTTTTTATTCAAAAGTTATCATTTTTGGTTAAAAAATCAAAAACTTAATTGAAATTTTCTTTCCTTCTTGACTAAAAAATGATGATCCAAATTAGTTTGTTTTGGTAGAAATATTAACTATTACATTTTTTGTTGAAGATTGATTTTTTGGTTAAAAACTTAACTATTCCATTTTTGGTTTTAATTTTCCCTTTTTAGCTGATAATTTAACTTCTGAGTTAATTTTCAAATACTTTCTCAACAATGGATTTTTGAGTTTCAAGATTCAGAATTTTAGTTGAAAATTCATCTCTTTTGTTGAAAATTCAACTATAGTATTCACAATTATTTCTTTTTTTTGGTTCAAATTTAATATTTTTTGTTAAAAACATAACTATTCCATTTTTCGTTGAGAATTTATCTATTTTAGTGAAAGATTCAACTAATTGGTCTAAAGTTAGACTTCTTTGTTATGAATTAATTTTTTTGGGTAAAGATTCATCATTTTATTTAAAAATTAATCTCTTTTTTCGAAAATATAACTATTTTGTTGAAAACTCCTTCTTTTTCATGGGTAAAAATTATTCTTTTTAGTTGAAAATCTAGCTATTTCATGTTTTGTTGAAAATTGATCTTTTTTAGTAAATTCAACTACTTGGTTCAAAGTTAAACTTCTTTGTTATAAATTAATTTTTTTTGGAAAATTTATCTCTTTCGTTGAAAATTTAAATATTGTGTTTAACATTTCGTTATTTTATTTTTTTAACAATTATTCTTTTGAGTTGAGAATGTAACTATTCCTTTTTTTTGTTGAAAATTTATATTTTTCAGTTGACAATTTAATTACTAGGTTAAATTTGTAACTTCCTTGATAAAAATGTATTTTTTGTTTGAAGATTCATCAATTTAGTTGAAAATTCATCTCTTTTGCTAAAAATTTAACTACTGTGTTCAAAATTTCTCTTTTTTAGTGGAAGATTCGACTACTTGGTTGAATTGTTAACCAATTGGTAACAATGGCATTTTTTGAATGATGACTTATAATTTTAGTTAAAAATTAATCTTTTTGTTGTAAATTCAACTATTGTATTGATGATTCCTTCTTTTTTTGGTTGAAAATTAATCTTTTTGGTTAAAAATTCAACTGCTTGATTAAAATTAATCGGTTTCGTTTGAGGATATTACTATTTTTGAGAAAATTCGTTCTTTTTGGGATTGAAATTCAACTTGTTCAACTGAAAATTTAACTAATCGATTTCATTCGATTGTTTTGAAAAATAATCTTTTTTAGTTAAAAAATGCATGTATTTTGAAGAAGCTTTTACTTTTTTTCGTAGAAAATTAATGTGCTTGGTTAAAAATTAATCTTTTTAGTTTCCATATTTTCGTGAAGAAGCTCCTTATTTTCTCTGCTTGTTGAGATTTTTGGCCTGTGAAGCCTGTAGATAATATAGTTGAAACTTTTTTTTTGGCTTCTTGTAAGTCTGGGTGGAGGGGAGGGGGTTGACATACAAAAGGTGAGAAGTCCGAATTTTGAAACATTTTAACCCCTGCTTGAGTAGGTTCTAAATTATATCCTTTGGTTTGAATATTCACCTGGAAAAATTGAACTATGAAAAGTTAGGTCAAATAAAAAAAAAGTTAGAAATGATGCAAAATTTAACCAGATGAATTTTTCTACAGGTTATATGTCTAGACGGTTAGACGTAGAAATTATTCCTATTGTTCAAACGTTCAACCGGTCTAACACGAATCATTAGTCTGTAAGTATTATTTGTTTAGAAGAAAATTGATATTTGTATGAACAGGGTATGAAATAAGATGAAGAGCCTTAAGCTGTTTTCCTCTGAAAAGCGATAGTTGAGACATGGCACTTTAGAGAAGCCCGAAGTACTTAAGAATGAACGATAAGCATTGGGAGAAAGCCTCAGTTCGCAGAGCTTAAACCGAAAACATAATCAAATCTCGCTGAGAGAGCCTGTGGTACAAACTTACTAATTGCTTAATTTCTCTCAACCCCAGCCACCCTCGCAGCCACCCTTCCATCTTCCATACCACAGACGCTGCGAAATGTTTCTTGTTTTCTCTTCCCATAACAGAAAGGTCGATGAGCTAAGAGGAAGTACATTCAAGATAAAAAAGAGACTACAAAATAGTGCACGTCATTCTGCTTCTCGGAAAGTACTCCAAGGATCCCTTGGGTATTATTTTCACTCTTTCCTTCTTCTCCGACAGAAAATATCCACTCTTTTTTTTTGTCCTTTTTTCTCCTTTATACTGATCCTTCTTAAAAGGGAGCGTACGTGAAGCTTTTTTTCAGTTATTCTTGGCACACCCCTTGTCCCTCTTGTAACAATTAGGGACATTTCGGTGAACACACCCTGAAAATGTCATGTGCAACTAAAGCTGATTACTCTCCTACTTCAAATACGAAGTATAAATATCTTACTATCTTACTTTTTGCTACATATTCTCTTAAACTATTATTATTATTTCTAAACGCTTGCAACGTTGCGCTGGGATTCCATTTCCTCTTACCACTATCAATCTCAAAATTGGTCTCTATTCCGCAACACTACTTCGTAATTCTCCTTCTTTAAGAGTCATTTTTTGGCTTTTTTTCCTACCCTGTGCAACCAGCTCTCTCTCTCAGATTTTCCAGCTTCTTCATACATTCTTCCCCCTGACCATTTTCATTCAGAATCCATTCCATTCTCTCTTCTATACTCTCCCCTCCCTCTTCGTCACCTGTACACCTCTCTGAAACATGCAACCATGTTTCCTGCTCATACCTACATACTCTATACAGATTCTCTTCTTCATTCATCCAATACCCACACGCTTATACATCCTCTCACATTCTGAATCTCACCCCTCTATTCCATTTGCTCTCCTTTTTAATCTTTTTCAGGTAATCTGGTCCCCCCTGCCATCTAACCATTCTATACTAGATGTTGTACCTTGAATCTGCGATTTTTGTCCATCTCTCCTCCCCTTGCCTTTATCTCTTCCTCTATTTTCTCTCACTCTCTAATCCTCACTTGCATACCACATTCAAAACTCATTTTATATCTCCCATCCTCCCACTTTGAATGCCCCGCGTTACCCGTCCTCTCTCTATTCATAACCTTTTGGTCCTATTTCTTCAATTTTCTATTTCTACAACTCACTTCCATAACCCATCTCAAAAATCTCTTATGCAAACTTTCCACTCTCTTATGTTCTTTCCATTCCCATATTTCCACTTCATAGTTTAAGACTGACCATATAAACACATCAAGCATCCATCATCTCATCTTTCAGTCGTCCTTGAACCTGCACCTCGCTTCCTCCTTTTGTTTCGAACCAAAATCCTAAGTAGCAAAACTCCTTCACCTACTCCACCACCAAGCTATTCTTCCATTCGTACTCTAATCTACCCTTTTTATTTTTGAAACACATCATCTTAGTCGATTTCACATTCACTATTAAACCCTTTTCTCTCACACAGTCTTCGAATGCTCTCATCATCAGTTTCATACCTCTTTCATCATCCGGTAGTAGCACTACATTATCTGCACATGATAATTCTCTTGTCCTTCACTTTCCCTTTCCTGCTCTAAATCAGCCAGAAGAATACTAAACAGAAGTGAGCTCAACGGGAACCCTTGTCTGCGCCCTCTTCCTGTCCAGAATTTCTCTCTTTCTTATCTCATATCTTCACCCTCATCTTAGTATTCACAAATATTTCTTTTATCATCTCTATTAAACCTTCGTCTACAATTCTCTCTTTCATGGCTGCCCGTAACACCCTCCTGTTGGCTGATTCAAACACTGCCTTAAAATCTACAAACAGTGCAAATAGTTTCCCTTTCTTCCGCCCTAGGTTCCTATTGACTAGATAGTTGAGCACGTAGATGTTATCTGTGGTTCCCATCCCTTTTCTAAAACCTGTTTGGTTAAGTGGTATACTTCCTTTTTCTTCCAGCTATCTTTTTAACCTCCTTCTAAGCACTTCCGGGTGAATTTTATGTTCCACCGACATGAGTGTGATACCTCTATTCCTCCACCCTTTTGCCCTCTCCTTTCTTAATCAACGGTACTACCAGCTGCTACCAGCCCTGCCTTCTATTCCTCCGACCACTTTCTGCTCTCCATACCTTGTTGAAAATTCTCCACATCTCTTCTGTCACCCCTAATCCTCCATATATCAGTGCTTCATTTTCCAAACCATCTTCCCCTATTTCCTTGTTTCTTTTCTCGTTTTCGCTGTCCTCGTCCTCCTCTACCGCTTTTCTTCCTCATCCCTTTACCCTATTTTCCACACCTCCTAACAGCCCCTTGAACTACTTCGTCCACTCATTCATTCCTATTTCTTCATTTATGCCTTTCCTTCCTCCTCTTTCCCTGTTTATCACTTCTCATTCCTTCCCTTCCTATACTGATTTTTCTACCTCTTCCATGTACCTTTCTTTCTCCTTCTGTCTCTTCTCCTTTATCATTCTTTCGTGGAGAACATTGTTTAGTAGTTTTTCTGATGATAAAATTAAACAAAGTTTAGGAATTTTACGAAAGATGGCCCTACAACGCTACAGTTAAATAATAACTTGATTTCTTTTGGTGTATTAGTTTTTGACCAGACAAATGTCGTAAATAATTTGATGTCGATTCTTTTTTGTCTACTGGTCTAAAATCAATATTTTTTCCTAAATTGATTTTTATTTCTAAGTTGTGAAAAAATGACTTTCTTGCTCCGCTGGGATCCAAACCCAGGTTTTTCAGATTGCTGGTCTGGTGCTCTTACCCACTAAGATACGGAGAGACGGGATTGTTTTTTTCATACCCCCTACAAATTCAACTTCGACGTAATTTTTTTCACTTGTAAGAATAACTTTTCGAACATGAAAATTATATATGTTTTGATTTTATGGTTTTTGACCAGATAAATGTCGTAAATAATTTGATGTTAATTCTTTTTTTTCCACTGGTCGAAATCAATATTTTTTTTCAAGTAGCTCAGTAGCTCTCCGTAGCTTAATGAGTAAGAGCATTAGACTGGCAATTTGAAAAACCTGGGTTCGGATCCCATTGGTTCAAAGTTAATTTTCTTTTTGTTGAAAAGTCTACGATTATATTTTTGGTTCGAAATTTATATCGTTTGATTAAGAATTGAGCATTTAATTGAAAATTTAAATACTTTGTCAAAAATGAAACTATTTTGTTAAAAATTTGTTTCATTTTTTGTTGAATATTAAGTTTTTTAACCGAAAATTGAACTACTTAGGCAAATTCTTTTTTAGTTGAAAATTCAAGTAATTGCTTAAAATTTATTCAATTTGTTTATCTATGATTTGTCTTTCTTGGTAGAAAATTAATCTTCTTGATTAGAAGATCAACTATTTGGTTGAAGGTGGAAATCTTTCCTTAACAACTCATTTTTGTTGTTGTTGAAAATTCATAATTTTAGTTAAAAATTCAACTATTCTACTAAAAAAATTGTCTGTTTTTTTTTTGTCGAGAAATAATTTGCTTGACTGAAAATGTAACTATTCAATTTTTCGGCCCAAAATTGATATTTTTATTTGAAAATGGATCTTTTTTCGTTCAGAATTCATGTATTTTGTTAAAAATTGGTTTTTTTGGTAGAAAATTAATCTTGTTGGTTGAATAATAATTATTATGGTTGAGGATTCAACTATTATGTTGACAATTCGTCTCTTCCGGTGCAATTGTAATTGCTTTCAATTTAAAATTAAACTTTTTTTGTTTAGAATATTAATTCTTACATTTTTCATTGACAATTAATTTTTTTGAATAAAAAATCAAAAACTTGGTCTAAAGTTGAACTATTTTGAAAAAAATTAATTTTTTTTTGGTTCAAGATTCATCTTTTTAGCCGGAAATTCCACTATTTTTTCGTAAATTAACTGATATGTGGAAAATTAAACAGTTTTGTTGAAAATTTATCTTTTTGATTTGAAAATTTAACAGTTTGCTAGAAAATTAAACTATTTTGTTGAAAATTAACTCTTTTTTTATTGTAAGCTCATAGTTTTTAATCAAAATTTAATTATTCTTTAGAAAATTAAACTATACAGTCAAAAATTAAACTATTTGTTTGAAAATTCAACTATTTTGCTGGAAACTTTTTTTTTTTTGGTGGAAAATAAATTTTTTTTATCTGCAAATTTAACTATTCAATTGTTGATTTCAAACTTATTCTTTATGAGATGAAAAATGTAGAAAATTCAAGATTTTTGAAAATTCATTTTGGTCGAGAATATAAATATTTTGATACAAATTATCTTCCTTCAGTTAAATTTAAATGGTTCAAAATTAGTTATTTTTCGATTTTCGATGAAAATTGATTTTTCAAACTGAAAACTTACCGATTCAATTTTTGGTTGCGATTTTTTGTTTTCACTCGAAAATTCAACTATTTCGTTGAAAATTCATCTATCTAGATTAAAAATTAAGTTTCCTGTTAAAAATTCGTCTACTTGGTTGAAAGTTGAACTACTTTCTTAAAAAGCCTTGGTTCAAAATTCACGTATTTTGTTGATAATTCGCCTTTCTTGGCAAAAAATTAATCTTCTTAGTAAAAAAATCAACGATTTGGTTGAAAAGTCAACTACTATTTGGTGGAATTTGGAACTCTTTTCTTGAAAATTCTTTTTTTTCTTTGGTTGAAGATTTATTATTTTAGGACGAAATTCAACTCTTTGGTTGAAAATTTAAGTATTTTTCTGAAAATTCGTTTTTTTTATATTTTTTTTTTTTGTTGAGAATTAATTTACTTCACTAAAAATGTAACTATTCCATTCTTGGATGAAAATTGTTATTGTAAACTTGAAATTTGTATCTCCTGGTGGAAAACTTACATATTTTGCTTGAAATTCTTCTTTCTTTCTTTGTTGAAAATTCATCATGTTGGTTGAAGATTCAACTATTTTGTAAAAAAATTTTAATTTTTAGTTGAATCAAAATGATTGAAAATCAAATATTTTTTTGACTTTCATTGTAAATTAGTTTTTTGAACTGAAAATTTAACGATTACGTTTTTGGTTGTAATTTTTTTAGTTGAAATTTCACATTGCTTGATTAAAGTTTAAGGTTTTTCTTGTATATTAATCTATTTGATTGAGGTTTCAAATATTTTTTTAGAAACTGGCCTATTTCGTTGAATTCACCTGGATGAAAACTTATCTTCTGCAGTTGAAAATTCAACTAATTGGTTGAAAATTCAATTATTTGGTTGAAAATTCAATTATTTGGTTAAAAATTCATGTATTTTGTTGTGAATTCGCTTTTGGTACAAAATTAATCTTCTTGCTGGAAAAGTCAACTATTTGTTACAAATGCAACTATTTTTTTTAAATTTCAATTGAAAGTAATTTCTCTTTTTAAATGCAGAATTGAAAAAGTTCGATCTTCGGTGGTGGAGGTTTAGGGATTGGTGAAGTAGCGATACATCGTGCTTTAAAAGTAATCGATCTGTCCCCAGCCACTATTCAAATGAATTTCACTGAAACTGAAGCCTGAACCCGCTTGCCACACATTGCAAAACACACAGACAGTGTGTACTCGCTTCACTCGAAATCCCACTATTAACAACATTCAAACCAGAAGTGGCATTTCATGATACGTCTCGTTTATAAACAGTTTCGTGTTTGCAATTGCAATGTTGTGGACTGAAATGTGATAACATTCTCCTTTAGGTTCATCCATAAACTACTTTACCAATTTTAGGCTATTTTTGGTAATATAAAAAATGTGTGTAGCAGTGGGGCCAAATGGCAGTAGTAAATTTTACGTGCGCTTGGCGTCATATAAAGTACACTAACACATTGATGACGAGCATGAGTGCAAAGGAGCTTGCATAGCTGTGGAGTAGTGGGGATATCTTATAGTAAGAGAGTTCATAGAAAGAGAGTTATTGTTCACGAAAAAAGAATAATAATGGAGGAATAAATTCTTTTAGATAAAATTAATGTAAATATCATATTGAATGCAATATGAAAAATGTGTGTGGCAGTGGGGCCGCATGTCAAAAGTGAAACCTTACGTATGCTTCGCGTCATATAAAGTACACTAATGCATTGAGAACGAGCATGAGTGCAAAGGAGCTTGCATAGAGGTGGAGTAGTGGGGATATCTCATCGTAAGAGAGTGTATAGAGAGAGGGTTATTTTTCATGAAAAAAGAATAATAATGGAGGAATACATTCTTTTAGATAAAATAATGTAAATATTATATTGAATGCAATATGAAAAATGTGTGTGGCAGTGGGGCCATATGGCAGAAGTAAAACTTTACGTGCGATTGGCGTCATATAAAGTACACTAATACATTAATGACGAGCATGAGTGCGAAGGAGCTTGCATATAGGTAGAATAGTGGGGATATCTTATAGTAAGAGAGTGCATAGAGAGAGGATATTTTTCAATAAAAAAAGAATAATAAATTATTAAAAATAAAATTAATCTAAATACCATATTGAATGCAATATAAAAAGTGTGTGTGGCAGTGGGGCCACATGGCAGAAGTGAAACTTTACGTGCGCTTGGCGTCATATAAAGTACACTAATGCATTGCGGACGAGCATGAGTGCAAAGGAGCTTGCATATAGGTGGAGTAGTGGGGATATCTCATAGTAAGAGAGTGCAGAGGGAGATCTTTGGTTAGCGTGTCAGTAGTGGGGATATCGAAGAGGAGTATAGAAAGTATACTTGTAAAAGAGAAATAGAGACTTCCGTTCGTACGTTCGGTCGTTTTTTTCAATTCAGTCCCGTTCCAAAAAAAGTTTCACATCAAAAACAGTTTACGTCCCTAATATTTTCAGTCGAAATATTTATTGAACTTTGAACAAAACAGACTACATATACATATATTTCCAACTGAAAAATATAAATTTTCTCCTGAAAGGGATACATTTTTAACAAAACAGTTAATTTTCAACCAAGAAAGATGAATTTTTAATCCCCAAGGACGAATTTTTAACAAAACGCTTGAATTTGCGATCGAAAAAGATGACTATAACAAAAAAGTTCAATTCCAAGAAAATAATGAAATTGTTATTAACATAGTTGAAATTTCAACGAAAAAGTTCATTTTCAATCAAGAAGGATGAATTTTCAAGTAAAAAAGATTAATTAGTTAAAAGTTTAACATTTTGTTGAAAATTCGTCTCTTTATACAAATATGAATTTCAACCAAGAAGATTAATTTTCTAGCGAAAGATGAATTTTCAAGAAAATATATGAATTTTCAACCTAAAAGTTGAATTTTTAGCCGAAAAGATGAATTTAAAAAAAAAATAGTATAGCTTTTAATCAAATAGTTAAATTTAAACCAAAAAGATGAATTTTGAACAAAAACGTTAATTTTTAGCCCATATTAATTTAGAACCGAACAGTTAAAAAAAATACGAATTTTTAATCAAATACATGAATTTTCCACTAAAAAATTTCAATTTTTAATAAAAAATATCAATTTTGAACCAAAAATGGATTAGTTATACTGCTAGTTACAAAAAATAATTCTCGAACAAAAAAAAAGAGAATTTTTATCAAAATAGTTATATTTCAAACAAAAGTGATGAATCGTAAAAAAACGATTTTCAAGAAAAGAGTTCAACCCGAAAGATAATTTTTTAACCCGGAAGATTAATGAGTTTGAAAGTGGAATTATTAAATTTTCAAACAAGGATGTGAATCTTTAAAAAAATATGAATTTTTAACAAACTAGTTCAACTTTTAACTAAGTAGTTGAATTTTCAACTAAAAAATATGAATGTTTAACCAAATAGTTAAACTTTGAAACAAAATGATGAATTTTTTCAGCAGGATGATTAATTTTCTATCAAAAAACACGAATTCTCAACAAAATACATTAATTTTCAACAAAACGGTTGAATTTGATAATCAAAAGGACGAATTGTCTACAAAAGGGTTGAATGTTCAACCCGAAAATATTATTTTTCAATCAAAACGTTAATTTTCAACCGCATAGTTTAATTTTCTACTGAATTGTTGAATCCTCAACCAAACCTGATTAACATAGACCCAAAAATTTGAATGTTTAAACAAAAAGGATTCATTTTCATCCATAAAGATTAATTTTTGAACAAAAAAGACGACTTTTTAACAAATTACATGAATTTTCAACTAGAAATAATAATTTTGAATGGAAATATTAACTTTCTACCAAAAAGGGAAAATTTATGTTGTTAGTTTGAAACATTATTTGTTAAAGAAAGAAAAAAGAAACTAATTTTCAGAATTATCGACTAAAATTATGAATCTTAAAAAAAGTAATTTGCCACAAAAGTGTTCAACTCGAAAGATAATTTTGAAACCCAAAGGTTGAAAAAGATTAATTTTCCACCAAATAGTTCTAGTGTCAACCAAAAAATTGATTTTTCCATTAAGAAGATTAATGGTCTAACAAAAAACACGAATTTTCAACCTTTTAATAAAAAAATTAATTTTATACCAGAAAGTTAAAGTTTCATAAAAATGGTTTGAATAAAAAGAAGTTAATTTTCAATTGAATAGTTTGATTTTCTACCAAATTATTTATCTCTCAAACAAACCAGGTTAACTTAAAGCCAAAAAGTTGCATTTTTAATCCAAAAAGGATGAATTTCCAACAAAGAAGAATAATTTTTGACCAAAAACAGACGAATTTTCAACAAAATACATACATTTTCAATCAGAGAAGATTAATTTTCAATGAAAAATATTAATTTTTAACCAAAAATTGAATTTATTATTAAAGTAATAGTTCGAAAAATTAGTTCTAAAAAAAAGAGGTTTCAGCAAAATAGCTACATTTCCAACTAAAGTGATGAATCTTAAAAAATGAATTTTCAGCAGAAGAGTTCAACCCAAAAGATGATTTTTTGATCCGGAAGAATAATTTTTTTTAAATTGGAATAGTTACATTTTCATCCAAGGAGGTAAATCTGAAAAAAAAAAATGCATTTTCAACAAACTAGTTTAACTTCTAACCAAGTAGTTAGACTTACAGCCAAACAGATGAATTTTCCAGCAAGAAGATTAATGTTCTACCAAAAAACACAAGTTTGCAACAAAATAAAATAATTTTCTACAAAATTGTTGAATTTTGAAGCCAAAAGGACCAATTATCTACCAGGCGCATGAATTTTGAACCAGAAAATATGACTTTTTTTAAAATTAATTTTCAACCGAGTTAATTTTTTTCAAATTATTCAATCTGAAGATTGGTTGAAACCAACCCAGAATAATTTAGACCCAAACAGCTACATTTTTAATTAGAAAAAAAAATTTCAACCAAGAAAATTAATTTTCGAAAAAAAAATGCCTAACAAAATACAAGAATTTTCAACTGTAAAATATCAATTTTCAACCACAAATGGAACAGTTACATTGTTAGTTAAAACATTAATTCCTGACGAAAAATAACAAAAAAACAAAAAACGATGCATTTAAGCTAAACCCCGAGAAAAAGGGGAGAAAGGGTGTTTTTTAAAGACAGAAAAAAAGAAGAATTCCTTAAAATTTATTAAGGAATCTGTATTATCATTAGAGAACAACAGAAAAGATTTAACGTCTTTCCAGACTAGATGGAGCTGTGAAAGAAAAATTATTTTAAATAATTTTTTTCTGAAAAAAGATCTCCTTTGGCTCGGCTGGGAATCGAACCACAGAACTACTGATTTCCGGTCAGGTGCTTTCCCATTAAGCTACTAGAGAGATCGAGAGAAGAAACTGTTTTCAGAAATACACGCATTATTTTGCTAGATGGTACAAATCTAATTTTTCAAGGAATCTGTATTATCATTAGAGAATAACAGAAAATATTTAACGTCTTTTCAGACTAGATGGAGCTATGAAAGAAAAATTATTTTAAATAATTTTTTTTCCTGAAAAAAAGATCTTCTCCTTTCGCTCCGCTGGGAATCGAACCACAAAACTACTGATTTAACTACGTTAAATATTTTATGTTATTCTCTAATGATAATACATATTCCTTAAATATTTTGATTTGTACCATCTAGAAAAATAATGCGTTTATTTCTGAAAAAAGTTTCTTCTCTCGATCTCTCTAGTAGCTTCATGGAAAAGCACCTGACCGGGAATCAGTAGTTCTGTGGTTCGATTCCCAGCGGATTTTTCAGAGAAAAATTATTTCAAATTTATTATAAGGAAATGGAATAAATGTTATTTAAATGTGTGGCGTTATTTTCACTTACCCTCCTCCGCCCCCTGTCAACAACCATAGTTTTTTGCATGACGCTCTAACCCCGTCAAATTGATTACGTAGTTTATGGACGATCCCTTTCTACTGATCAACATTTTTTAAGGAACAATTTATTTCTTCCTTTCTTTCAATTTATTATGTAAAACCGTATCTGGCTGTTGAAGGAAGCCGATAACGATAAAATCATTCCACCCTCTTTTTTCGTCGATTTAACAAATCGTCTACGTTTTTACCTCTTCACCAGATGTCTTACAAGCAGACACTTTTCCTGATCGTTTTCACCAAAAGCTTTTCGCTGAAATGAGAATTCTTACTTTTTCCGACTTTTTTTTGAGAATTCAAGGGCAAAAATCATGGTAAAATACTTTACCAATTTGATTGTCGGGGGGGGGGGGGATAACAACACTGATTACAACTGAGGGGGGGGGGGGTCAGTGGAAGTAACATTCAACTTAGATAACGTTGGGTACGTGTCCTGATGATACACTGGAAAAAGTTAACGAATTCTGCGAAAACTGGCCCTACAACTGTACAGCTCAATGATAACTTAATAAAACCATAACATCAAAAAATATAAAAAATTCGAATGTTTGAAAAATTAATCTTACATGTATGAGGAATTCGTCAGAATTGAACTTGTAGGGTTTGTGAAGAAATTTATCTCGTCTCTCCGTAGCTGAGTGGGTAAGAGCATCTGACCGGCAATCTGAAACACCTGGGTTCGGATCCCGGCGGAGCTTAAGTGCAATTTTTTTACAATGTAGAAATAATAATCAATATTAAATAAAATATTGATTTCAGACCAGTAGACGAAAAACAATTAACATCGAATTATTTAATAACTTATTAAGTTCGAAAATGTCTTTCATATTTCATACTTCACAATCTTTCCTCTATTCCTCTATTTCCCCCTAATAATATTCTACTATTTCGTTGAAAATATTTTTTTTTAAATCCAACTATTTGGATAAAAAATTATTTTCATCAATCACACACTTTTACTACTTAGTTGAAAGTTGATCTATTTTGTTAAAAATAATTTTTTTGGTTGAAGATTCATCTATTTGGTTGAAAATTCGTTTCATTTTGGGTTAAAGATATCATTTTTTAACGCAACATTTTCGTTTCATAATGTATCTTTTTTAGCTAAAAATTCAACTATTTTCTTGAAAATTGATCTTTTCTAGTTAAAAATTCACCTGTTTGGTTGAATTTTCATGTATTTTGTTAAAAATCCAACTATATGGTTGAATGTTGAACTCTTTTATTGAAAATTCATTGCTTGCGTTAAATATTTATAATTTTTGTCATAAATTGGTCTCACTGGTTGAAAATGTAACTAATGTGTTGAAAATTCGTTCTTAATAGGTTAAGAATTAATTCTTTCACCTGAAATTGTAACTATTCCATTTTTGGTTGAAAATTGATTTTTTCTAGTTGAAAATTCAACTATTTGGTTGAAAATTTATGTGTATTGTTGAAAATTCGTCTTTTTTGGTAGATAATTCATCTTCTTGTTAAAACTTGGTTGAAAATATTTTTTTCGTAGTTGAATTCAAATATTTTTTACTTAAAATGAAAATCTTTTTTTGTTGAAATATCAACAATCTGGCAGAAAATTAATCGATTCGGTTAAAAATTACCTTTCTTGTCCATATCTCATATTTTTGATTGAATATTGAACTATTCTTGTAGAAAATTCAACTATTTGGTTGTGAATTAAACTATTTATTTAAAAATTTAAATATTTAATAGAAAATTAAAATTTGTGTTGAAAAATCAACTAGTTGATTTAAATTTGTACGACATTGTGAAAATTTTATATTTTTTGGTCCAAGATTCATCATTGCAGTAAAAAATTTACCTATTTTGTTGTAAATTACTTTTTTTGTTTTAAACTTATATTTTCGTTTTGAAAACTCAACTATTTTGTGGAAAAAATCATCTTTTTGGCTTGAAAATTCAACAATTTCGTAGTAAATTAAATTAATTTGAAAAAAAATTAATCTGTTTAGTTCAGAATTGAATTATATATTTGCAAATTTAATTCTTTTGGAAAAAATTTGTTTTTATTTCTGTTGAAAATAATTTTTTTTTTTTTAATTTATCCTTGAAAAGTTGAAGTACTTTAATGAAAATTATTTTCTTCAGATACACATCTTTGATTGAAAATTGAGCTATTTTTCTTAAATTCAATTTTTTTCTTGGTTAAAAATTATTTTTTTCATCTCAAAATTGAATTAATCTATTTTTTGTTGAAAATTCATCTTTTCGGGTAGAAAGGTAATCTCTTTGGTTAAAAAGTCAAGTGGTTGAAACTTAGTTTGTTTTGTTTTAAAATTTATGTTTCAAACTGAAATTTTAACGATTCCATTTTTGGTTCAAACCTTATCTTTTTTGGTTGAAAATTCATGTATTTTGTTGAAAATTCGCCTTTTAGTAGAAAATTAATCTTCCTGTTTAAAATGCATCTTTGCTCTTTAAAAATTCAGCTAATTGGCTAAAAACTCAACTATTTTGTTCAAAGTTTAATTATTTTATTGAAAATTCGTCTTTTGGTAAAAAATTAATCTTTTCAGTTGAAAATTGAGCAATTTGGTAAAAAATTCAAGAATTTTTTTGATAGTATGATTGGAGATTAATTATTTCATTAAAAATCAAACTACTTTCCTAAAGTAATATTTTTGGTTAAAAATTCAACTACTTTTTTGAAAATTCAATATATTCCAATTTGAAATCTTAAGCGTTTCATATCGAGTTCAATATGGTATCTATATTAATTTTATTTAAAAAAATATATATATCCTCTATTATTCCAACTATTTTGTTAAAAATTCATCTTTTTTGTTGGAATTCAAATGGTTAAAACACAGTTTTTTCATTTGAAAATTTATATTTTGAACTAAAATTTCAACGATTTTATTTTTGGCTGCAACCTTATCTTTTTTAGTTGAAAATTTATGAATTTGGTAAAAAATTTTTTCGGTAGAATATTAATCTTCTTGGGTGAAAATTATTCTATTTGGTTTCAAACTTGAGGTAATTGGTTAAAAATTCAACTACTTTTTTGAAAGTTCAATTATCTCATTTGAAAAAAACTGCTTTGTTAAACTAATCTTCTTTGGTCGAAAATTTTAATATTTTGTTGAAAATTCGTCCTTTTGGATTGGAAATTCACCTTTCTTGGTTGAAAAACAACTATTTTGTTTAAAATTAAACTTTTTTAGAATGAAATTTGTGCTTTATTGTTGAAAATTCTACTATTATGTTGAAGATGCAATATATTTCAACTTGGAATCTTAAGCGTTTCATATCGAATTCAATATGGTAATCTACACTAATTTTATTTAAAAAAATTTATTTCTTTATTATTCCAATATTTTGCGTGAAAAATCCCCCTGTTTTCCCTGTTTTTAGAGTTACAATTTTGGGCTGTGAAGTTTAATATTTTAATAAATAATATGATGTTAATGTTTTTTGTCTACTAGGTCTGAAATCAATATTTTTTTTTATATTGATTATTAATTTTATAAGTTGTGAAAAAAATCTCTCTAGCTCCGCTGGGATTCGAACGCCATGTCTTTCAGATTTCCGGTCTGATGCTTTAACCAACAGAGTGATTTTATTAATTGATGTTATGGTTTTTGACCAGTGAAATATAGAAACTTATATAATTAACAAACAGTATTCAAAAAACATTGATTTCAGACCTAGTAGACAAAAAACATTAACATCATATTATTTGCTATATTTTTCTGGTAAAAAACCATAACAATTATTAATAAAATCACTCTCATGTTGGAATAATTAAAAAATTAATCTTGAAAGTACACTGAATGATGCCGACATTCAACTTGTAGGATTTGTGAAGAAAATCTTCGCGTCTCTCCGTAGCTTAGTTGGTTAAAGCATCAGACCGGAAATCTGAAATACCTGGTGTTCGAATCCCAGCAGAGCTAGAGAGATTTTTTGCACAACTTATAAAATTAACAATCAATATTCAAAAAATGTTGATTTTAGACCTAGTAGACAAAAAACATTAAAATTATACTATTTACTATATTTGGCTGGTCAAAAACCATAACATCGATTGATAAAATCACTCTCATGTTGAAATGATTAAAAAATTAATCTTGCAAGTACACTGAATGACGCCGACATTCAACTTGTAGGAGTTGTGAA
>CAKNYM010052626.1:409573-421216 GCA_932195095.1 Andricus curvator | reverse complement strand
GCTCGAGAGATTTTTTTTCACAACTTATAAAATTATCAATCAATATTAGAAAAATATTGATTTTAGACCTAGTAGACAAAAAAAATTAAGATCATATTATTTACTATATTTCTCTGGTCAAAAACCATAAAATCAATTGATAAAATCACTCTCATTTTGGAATCATTAAAAAATTAATGTTGCAAGTATACTGAATGACGTCGATATTCAACTTGTAGGAGTTGTGAAGAAAATCTTTTCGTCTCTATGTAGCTTAGTTGGTTAAAGCATCAGACCGGAAATCTGAAAGACCTGGTGTTCGAATCCCAGCGGAGCTAGAGAGATTTTTTTCACAACTTATAAAATGAACAAACAGTATTAAAAAAATATTGATTTTAGATCTAGTAGACAAAAAAACATTAACATCATATTATTAACTATATTTCGCTGGTCAAAAACCATAACATGAATTATTAAAATAATTCAATATTTTAATATTTTAACGTTTATGGACGTCTCCTGAGATATACCGTCTTAGAGAAAGGTTGAATTCGGAAAGGCTGTTGATCGAAAGACTTGATTGTAACGAAGTTATGATTTTCCTCTTTCATTTCAAGATATAAAAAGCTCGGAGAGCTAATAATAAATCCTTTTGCCATTTCCGGAACTGATAAATTGGGCAGAAAATTGCATCAGTTCACTTAATTTATGCGCTTAACCAATCGGAAAACGATTTAAATAAAAGTCCGAGCCGTCGACGACTTCATTTAAACATCTACCTTTGGATTCACGATATACCACGAACTAAAGCACTTTTCTCATGGAAATTACAAAGTGGCTTTATTCGCAACCTTGTTTCAACGACCTGACACTCGTGCCGTTCTCACTAAGAGACTATAATGCCGCCTAATATGATTAGCCTTTACAATACTTGAAGAGAAGACAAAAAGCGAAATGATAAAGGGAAAACCCTGAAAAAAGAGCGAAAGAGGTGAATAAATTTGATTGTTTCAAATTCAAGGGTTTTTAACCAGATTTTGAATTTAAAACTTTTAAAATTAAAGCTCAAGACTTTTCAATTTAAATGCTCGATAATTTACGCGTATAACATTTTTTTGCATAAGACTTTTAAAATTCAAGGTCAAACCATGGACAACTGAAATTTAGTGATTGTGAATTCTCTTTTGTTAAAGCTCCTTCGGCTTTAACGAACACATTCTCATCACGTGTCTCGTGAGAAAAAATGGTTAAAAGCAAATTTTCAGATCTTATTTAAAAACAATTTTATTACTAAACATTTTATTGTACCTTGTGTCTTTTTTCCAGAAATTTAATTTGTTTATTTGTAATGTAATTTTTCACGAATGAAACAAAAACTACGCGTCTCATCAAAACATGATTATTAACAAATTTTTCAATATTTTTTTTTTTTTTGAATAACTTTTGTCTATTCATTTTTTTTCGACTCTTGTGTTCTTTATCCAAAAATTTATTTGTTTGAAATGCATTTTTACGATTGAAACAAAAAATACGCGTCCGATCAAAAAATGATTGGGAATAAATGTGTAGATATTTTTTGGTAAAAAACTTTTGAGTGCTCATTTTTTCCGTATTTCGTGTTGTTTTTCCAAAAAATTCATGTTTTACATTTTTAATGTTATTTTTTAAGATTAAAACAAAAACTACGTGTCCTGTCAAAAAATGATTAACAACAAATTCTTAGGCCTTTTTCTGATAAGCAATTTTTGTCTTCTTATTTTTTTTCTATCTTGGATATTTTTGCCGCAAAATTGAATTTTTTTATTTTTAATATCATTTTTCACGATTAAAACGAAAAATATGTAACTTACCAAAATATGGTTGCAAAAATTTTGTTCATCTTATTGATATAAACAATTTTTCTTCTGAACATTTTTTACGTATCTTGCATAGTTTTGCCGAAAAATTAAATTTTTAATTTTTAATAGCACTTTTCACGATTGAAACGAAAAATATGTAACTTAGAAAAAAATGGTTTCAACAAAATTTGTTTAAATTTTTGATATGTACAGTTTTTCCTGTTAACATTTTTTCATATCTTGTACAGTTTTGTTGGAAAATGGAATTTTCGACTTTAAAAAAATATTTTCGATCGATAAAACCAGAACCGTTGGTTAAAAATCTTCCAAAAGTTATCGTGCCAAAAGACAGACGGAGGAGAACTTTTGTAAAAATCGTTTTTTTCTGACTCAGGGGGTCTCAAAACGTGGAGATTTGATGGAAACTGACCAAGTTAATTTGTACATCAAATTTTGTTAAAAATCTTTCTAAATATTCTCTTGAAAATTTTGTTTAAAAAAATCATTTGATAATTTTGCAGGAATCTAATAAAATTTTTGTTATTATCTTCGAACTCGAATTTTTTCCACAATTTTTAGAAATTCTTGCAAGATTAAAAAAATTGCCTTAAAATCTTCTTGATTCTTTTTTGAAAATTTTGGAAAACTTTTCAAATATTCTTTTAAAATTAATTTGAAAAAATTATTTTTAGTTGTTGAAAGAATTTTGATACAATTTTTTAAATGTTTTGAAACATTTTAAAATGCTTTTAAGCTTCTACATTTTTTGTTTGAAATCTTCAAAAATCTACATTACGTTTTAAATGTTTTGAAATCTTTTCAAGTTTCAAATTATTTTGGAATCTTTTCAAGACTTCTAAATATATCTTAAACTTCCTCGATTTTTTTAAAATTTATCATTATTCAATTGTTATTTATTAATCAAAATTTTTTAAATATTTTTAAATATAAAAAATCATTTCAAATTTTTGCAGTAATCTTAAGAACACTTTTTTTATTTTCCTAAAACTTTTATTATTAATGCAACATTGATGATTGTGTCACTGAATATTAATATCTTGCAAAATAAACTTATACAAACTTTTAAATAAGGGTTTTTTTCATTAAAACGCATTTCCTTGTCTGAAATAATTTACCAAAAATATTTTTAAAAACTTGCCAGCCTTTTTTTCAATCGAAACTAAATTAATAATATACTTTTTTTTATTTTTAGTGTATTTTTATAACAAAGGTTCATAAAAAATTTGTAGATCTTTTTTGGCTCCACAACTTTCGTCTTTTCATTTTTTTTGTCTGTTGTGTCGCTTTTCCAAAAATTTAATTTTTCTATTTTAAACCTTATTTCTCAGAATTTACACTGCCATGGGTAATTTTTGTTGCAATCACATTCCAGCCTGAAATGAGCTTTAATTCACACTTTGTTTTTTCTGTGCAAGTATTTCTGTTAAAAGTTTCTATTTTTTTGTTCAATCAAACTGTTTTTTATTTAAAAATTTCTTTTCTGCTTCTCTGTTGCCTTGTTCGTCTTGGCGATAAAAGTAGCGTCCATAAATACACTTCACTATCATAATCTGCGTATGGAGAAAGGAGAAAAGATCAGAAAAGAAGAGAAAAGAAAGCTTATCTGTATGCTTTTTTTTTCTTTCGTCTTCAGGTAAATATAGCAAAAAGAATCGTTTGCCAGAACGACGTCGCTGATCCAGCCTCCAGCCATGTAAACCGAGGAACAAACAAGAAAGTAATCTCTTTTGCGGACAGAATTTTGTTGGAAAACCAGCTTAGGACTTAACTCAGATCTGCTTGACAAAAACCTCCACATTCTTCTTTAATCGTTTTGGAATTATAAAAAAATCCTTTAAATCTAGATTTTAATTCGAGCTTTGAAGCTTATTAGACAAATATGGAACTGAATTT
The DNA here is from genome assembly GCA_932195095.1 of Andricus curvator. Taxonomy (NCBI): domain Eukaryota; kingdom Metazoa; phylum Arthropoda; class Insecta; order Hymenoptera; family Cynipidae; genus Andricus; species Andricus curvator. The sequence goes on along the minus strand of CAKNYM010052626.1, from coordinate 417,485 downwards.
AAGAATTTTAAATTAGACCAAATTAAATTCAAAATCCTATTTAACGTCCAATACTCAAGTTAATGTATAGAATTCCTGAAAATAAAGACAAGAATCCAACGATCAAATTCGAACAACCACCATAAAATGCTCCTATTGTAATTAAAAAAAAAATTCCTTTTTCCTTGGACAAAAAAAGGAGGAAAGAAAATAAGAAGACAACCAACCAATTCCCCTTCCTTCTCTTTTTTTCGTCTTTTTTATTTGTATTATTATCAAATCACAACACAAAAACATTTATAACACTTAACAACGTTTCGGCGCTCATACAGCACCCTCATCAAGGATTTTCTTTCCTTTTTTTTGTCCAAGGAAAGAGGAAATTTTTTTGTTCTTGTAGGAAAATTTTTTTTTTTAATTTACAATAGGAGAATTTTATGGTGGTTGTCCAAATTTGGTCGTTGGATTCTTGTTTTTATTTTCAGGAATTTTATACATTACTATGGAACTGTGAATAAAAATTATTAAATGAAGTTTCCGAAAAAAACATTTTTTGGTTCTGTCGGTCCCATATTATTATTATTATTATCGATTAACAATTCGAACTCGAAAGTTCATTGCCTCATCTACCTAAAACCGCCACGCATCTCTATCCTGTGCATCCTCCATCCAGTTTAAGTAATCATGTCCTAGTTCTTTTAGATCATCCCTTAAATTTTTCTCCCATCTGTTTCTCGGTCTGCCTAGAGGTCTCTTACCAGACGGTTTTCCTCCTAAAACTTGCGCCACTCTTCATCCCTCTTTGGACCATAGATTTTTCTAAGTACTTCATTTTCGGAAACTCTAAACCTATTCTCCACTCCCTTCGTCAGCGCCCACGTTTCACACCCGTACATGACGACCGGCATTATTATCGTTTTGTAAATTCTTACTTTGATGTTTCTAGATAGCAATCGCGATTTTAGTAGCGTGTTTGCTGCATAATAGCACCCATTGCTAGCGTGCAGCCGCGCGTTGATTTCCGTTTTAATGTTATTTTTGCTAGTTATAATAGTTATAATAGTCTTCGATTCGCTAACTTCCAAACCAATACCTTTGGCTTTTTTTATCAAGATGCCTTCCGACGTTTTTCAAACCAAAGTTTGCACTCTTCGTCAAACCATGGTTTGTTTTTGGTTACTTTCTTTAAACCTATAGTAAGTTTCGCGGCTGTCTTTATCGCCTTTTTCATATTGCTCCACAGGGTTTCCGAGTCCTCCACCTAATTATCGTTATCGTCTCTCTTTTCTTGGAGAATGTCGAAACCATTAGAAATCTCAACTTGATACATAATTTAATATTTCTGATGGTGTTTTAAACTTATCTATATTGAAACGAACTGTTGGCTCTGTGCGGCTTGTTTTCTTACTTAACGCTAGCCTAGATCTTAGTTTTAATATCACGAGAAAGTGGTCTGAATTTAAATCCGCTCCCCTATACGATCTTATATCGAGAATGTTTGTATGACGTCTTCTGTCAATTAGAACGTGATCAATCTGATTGTGAGTGATACCATCTGGTGATGTCCAGGTGGCCTTATGTATATTTTTATGCTTGAAAAATGTGCTTTTCATAACGAGGTTCTTTGAAGCTGCAAAGTTCATTACTCTAGTCCCATTATCATTACTGACGTCATGCAAACTTTCCGACCCTATTGTAGGCCTATACATCGGTTCTTCTCCAATTTTCGCGTTCAAATCTCCCAATACTATTTTTGCGTCATACGTTGAGAACTTGTCAAAAACCTGTTCGATTGTTTCGTAAAAAAGATCCTTAGTGTCTTCGTCTTTGTCCTCGGTGGGGCAGTGCACGTTGATTAACACCTGTTTGCTTAAATTACCCTTTAGTACAATGTATGATAACCGATCGTTAATGAATTGAATGTCGATAACCGCTTGCGAAATTCGTTTATTAATGAGAAAACCGGTCCCCAGTGTGCGCCCCTTAGCTCCTCCATAGTGAAAAGTATAGTTATCCTTAGAAATTTACGCGTAATCGCCCGGCCAGCAGGTTTCTTGAAGTACTATTAAGTCATTATGGTATTTGTTTGCTATCTCAATGAGTTTGCTAAATCCGCCAGTATTTAGACTACGCGCGTTCAGAGTTCCCGCCCTTAGATATTTTACTGTAGTTTTTTGTTGTTGCAAGTTAGCCATGGTTAGCCAACGATTCTAGTTTCTGATCATCGTTCTTTAATCAACTTTATTTTCGACGTTTCGGTACAAAATGCGGGCCTTCTTCAGGAAAAATTCTAAAAACTAAAAATTACAAGCGGTTTTTTGTGTATTCCTTAATCGTTTGTAAAATTCATGAATTTTATAACTATAAATTTTTGCCATTACCTGTGCTAAGTATGTGGAGTCAAACATTAAAAAAAAAAGTAAAAACAATGTCAAACATTAAATACTTCGTAAGAGAAATATAATTTGTCAAATTTTTGTTTAAAAATTATATATAATAAAACTGTTGTTTGTTTCACTTTGAAGATTGATTGAAATTTTAATAAATTTTGTTATAAAACTTGATTCTATAATTCGTCTTTTATAAGTGTTATTTTCTCTTGCTAAAATTTGTATACTGTTAAAATTAAAATTAAAAAAAAGGTCAAAATTCCAGGAGTGTTGTGACAAATCAGTGCCTAAATTTCCAATTTCACAATCCCTTTTATGTTCCTTGACTTTTGTTTTTAAACTCATACCAGCTTCACCGATATAAACTTTATTACAACCAGTACAATTTTACAAATATACCACGCCTGATAATTTTTCTATCTTTTCTGAATCTTTTTTGTTCGAAAAGAAATTATCCAAATCATGATCATCCATAAAATAAACATTAATATCAAATTTGTTAAGGACCTTCTTAGTCTTTCAGAAAGACCTTCGATATACGGAAGAGTAACCTTCAAATCTGTTTTTTTTTTTAAATATTTTTTTTACTATTTTTTATGTTTCTTACTTTTACTTGAGCTATTATAAATGTTGTGTATCCTTTCTTATGTAACACTTTATATTAATAGAAGTGGATAATTATTTTGTAGCAAGGTAATTTTTATATTGTCTAAATTTTTTTTTTTTAAATTCACATCACTTAGTTTGAAACATCTATCTATTAATCCTTTTACCAAACAAATTTTTTTGACTAAACAAGTGGTGAGAATCATAATTTAAATATCTCCCAGACCATGTCTGTTTTTTGAACCAATTAGTAATCAAATTACCTTCAGGCGTTTAAATAATTTCTAAATCTAAATAGTTTAAACAATTATTACTTTATATTTCATAAGTGGACTGGATGGAATCTTCAATACTATTAAAAATATTTACTAAATCTACAATTCTGTTTGTTGGAATAATCAAAATTATATCATCCACATATCTGTGATATAAGATCGGTTTAAAGTATAATTTTCTAACAAACAAGATCCCATCGGGCATCCCGAAGTTTATTTATAAAATTTATCGTTAAATGAAAAAACCATGTTGTTAAAAACAGTTCTGGTGACAATCAAAATCTCTTTCTTAAATATTTTTCTTAAATTTGGATGCAAATTTAATTTTTCTTCTATACATTCCAGAGCCAAATGATAAGGAATATTGGCAAACATGGAAATGACGTCCAGTGAAACTAATAAATGCGTTTTTGGTACTTTTATATTTCTTAAAATATCCTTTGAATTCTAACTATATTTAACAATTGTGTTTTTATTCCCAGAAATAGGTTTTAAAATATTATTCTAAAAGTCTTTAAGGTAGATGTCCTAGTAATCGTGAGTTTTGAAGTGTAAACGCCAGAAGTAAGCATTTTCCGCATAAAAATACAATCCTCAAATATTTTCAAGTAAGTTTGAACAGTGCTTGTTGTGGAAACCAAATTAGTTTTTTTTTTATACAAATAGTGCAAATGGGTAAAAAAATTCATTTGTATTGCCAGTGGCGATGAATCACGAAATGTGGAAAATAGCTTAACATTTAGGTTAGGAAAGGCGATTCTTTGCTTAAGCTTTTAATATGTCAAGAAATTACTTAATCGGGGCGAAAATTATTTTTTTTGCAATAAAAAATAATTTTTGTTTCATAAAATTAAGTAAAATCTTCATTTAGTACCTTCTCGTTCGAGAAATATCGGTCACGATTATAGGGACGTTCCAAAAGCATAGTTGCTCGAGTAATCGTGACCTGTTACGAAGACTCTGACTGATTTCATTATCAATTCTTCAGTTTATTATCATTTTGCTTTTATTTCATAAAATGTTATCATCATTTATTGATTGATGATCTAAATCTTGAATGTTTTCAATCGTATTATTGTATGTATGTATGTATACCATTAAGCCATTTCCCTTTCAGGGTAGGCGTGACACTACCCGATTCGAGTAGTGTTTCTAGGTTAGTTTCTTGTAGTAAATAACTACAAGTGTGGGCTCACCACACCCACGATTATTATATTGATTCTATATTGATATATATTATATATATAATATATATATATATATATATATATATATATACTATATTGATTCCACAATTTAAACATTTGTTCTGAAAAATTAATTTAGTTTTTTGAAATTTATGAAAGGCTTTATAATGTAAGTTCATCAATTGAAATTTACGCTTTCTGTAAATGTTTATTAATGCATGATGGGGGTACCTACAGCTTAAGGTGGGATCCAAACCACCAGAACTTCAGTAAAGGTACATAGAAAAGTTTCAAGAGGTACCGGCTCAGGGATCGAACCCCAGACCTTTCATAAAGATTCTTTATTTTTTATAATATTTTTTAAAGTTTGTATACAAGAAACTTATAGAGAATAATTAAAGCTAATAATTGTTTGGGAATCTAGTTTTTAGAAATTTCTTATTCTGTTTACAGGTTCTGGATAATTCGATTCAGCCTCAAATAAATGATCAAGACAGACTCATATAGATTAGTGATGACCAACTCACCACCCTTTAATCTTATCCGTAAGTACAATTAAATTTCCAAAGTTTAATTTTCCACGTCACGGAAATTCTATAGGGTGACCGCAAAATTTCATTTTCAAAACTCTCTGACTTTTCCTTGAATAATTTTTTATTTTTCCTGACAATCAATAATTAAACACCAAAATTCTAATCTTGTTACATTTTTAATGTAGAAGCAATACAGCAATTTTTAATTTGAATTTATAAATTTTTTATTTATTATTGTCACAGTTAATTTGCTTGAAACAAGTCACCTATTTTAACCAAAAAAGTGATAAAAAGTGACTATTTTATAATCCAAAAAGTGACTGGAAGTGACTAATAATGTGACTAATGTTTTTTTTATTTAAAATAATTCAAAACAAGTCAATGAAATTTATAAGAATTCTAGAAGGATTTCAACAAACTTAGGATAATTTATAAGACTTCGAAACAATGAAAGTTAAATTCAAAATAATTTAAATGGATTAAAAAACATATTAAAACCCCAAAAAATTTTATTTTTTTCAGTGTTATTGAAATGAGTTTAGAGCAATTTAACATAAATGAGAATAATTTGATGATACCATCAGAAATTCAAGGTAAAAAATTCAAGTAAATAGAAAGAAATTAAGAAAAAAAATATTGAATCTATTGAGTTGGAAACGATGTTACAAAAATTTTTAAGAATTTTGAAGAATTTAATGAAATGCCTAACATTTCAAGGTGAGTCTAAAAGGCTTCAAATTGAATTTAAAAAAACTAAAAAAATTCAAAAAAATCAAATGAATTAACTGGAATTGTGCAAAAATAGATGAATTCAAGTGAATTTAGAAGAATTCACGTGAATTCAGAAAATTGAAGGGAATTCAAATGAATTTCAAAGAGTTGACGATAATATAATAAAAAATCAGGGTAAATTCCAAATAAATTCAAATCAAGTAATAAATTCTATCAATTTTTGAAAGATATTGTTAGAATTTTATTAAAATTTTTTAAAATCCCGTAAAATTACATGAAATCTGATATTACTTGAATTTTTGGAAAATTGATTAAAATACTTTAAGAGTTTGAAAAATTTAATGGGTTCTAGAAGAATTTCTTAGAATTTTGGAATATATATAGCGATTTGAAAAATATGTTCACATCCCTTAAAATCATTGAAATTCTCAAAACTTTGATAAAATCCCTTGAAATCTATAAAAATATTTTAAAGCCTTATATATGTACTATAAAATCGTATCATATCTTCCGAAATTCTATGTGATTCATTAAAACCCCCTCCATATTTTTTTAATCTCCTAAAATTATTCAAATCCTTGAAAATTTCTTAATCATTTCACCTACAAATCATTGAAATCTATTCAAAATTCCTTCGAATATTTTAACTAACCTTACAATATTTAAAATCCTTTGCAACCTTGAAATCACTTCAAATTATTGAAATTACTTGAAATCCATTCTCACTATTCAAATCAATTGGAAATGACCCACATTTTTGTTAATATCCTAAAGGCTTTAAAATTCTTAAAAATTCCTGAAAATTACTTGAAATATTTGGAGATCCTACGAAATTCCTCAAATATTGTAAATATATTCTTTGAAATCCAATCAAATATTATTTATTATTATTTTTTATTCTATTTTTATTATTATAATTAGAATTTTTGAAATATTCCAAAATATTTAAAATCCTTCAAAATCCGTTGAAATCTTTCGAAATATCTGGAAACATTTCAAGGGCATGTAACAGAGTGTCTCGCGAATAATTGCGTGGCTTATATTGGGTGGCTTTATAATTTGAAAAATGTAAATATTGTTTCGAAGTTTTGGAAAACGATTCAAAATATATAACGGAACATCTATCTGGCCAGATAGACGTGAAATTATATATTTGGAAACATTTCCCAAAATTTCAACGCGATATATTCATTTTTTTTCTAATTATAAAGCCGCCAAATATACTAACACATTCCCTTCAAGCTCTTGAAATTTCTTAAATTCTTTAAAATTCTTTGAAATCCCTTTAAATTACTGAAGTCTGTTATAATATTTTGTATCTTATAAAATACCCTACATTATTTCAAAAGAATCCAAGAAAACACAGAAATTGGTATAGAGATTAATTAAATCGTGGTCAACCCATGGGTTAATTTATTGAAAGAAAAGTGACTGAAGTGATCTTTGCATTTTAAAAAGTGACTCAGAAGTGATTCGAGAAAAAAGTGACTTAAAGTGACTCTGTAGCATCCCTGATTATTGTTGTCAGTTACTTAAATTTCTTCTTGCAGAAATACCCTGAATTTTGCAATTTTTTTCAAAAATCCCTGATTTTTTCTGACCAACAAAATTTTATTTCCCGAAAATTCCACCCTAGAGTAGTTACTTTGCTAAGCATCGCATTCCGTATATACCAATCTTCGTAAGTATACAATAAAACCCCAAGCCTAAGATGAATATAAAGATAAGCGAGATATGCTCGTACAACAGCCGCATATCTCGACTTTCAGAGTCCAGCTACAAGGTCTGTGCCATCTGGAGGGGTGTAGACTTGCCGAGTCGTATTTTATCTCGCAATTTATTTTCCCTTCTCTTCTCGACTTTCAGCTTCCGCAAGGACGGAAAATCAGAGAAGCCGGGACAGGGATCAGTAATACATATTACATTTCGCAAAAACGACGTCCTTGCGAAGGCCAGGAGGAAACGGTCCTCCTCTTGTTTATATACAGCTGTGACCTGTGACCTAACTCGATCCCTCGAAAATTTGATATTTTTCAATCTTATTGATCATATTGAAGTATGCAAATGATAAGGTTCCATCTCAAAGAGACCAAACGAAAAGGTGCTACGCAGTTGAGGGCGCTGATGTACCCAATACAATTAATATGGGATGTTGGAGCTTCAAATATTCGCCACGTGAGTTAGCACCTTTTTAATTTGTCTTCACGAGT